>BMAT01011642.1:337121-347945 GCA_019649035.1 Elysia marginata | reverse complement strand
GCGGGTGAATTTCACCCACAAGTGGATTCTGCTTAATCAGCATGCGTAGTAAAAAAAAAAAATTACTAAAAATAATTTATTATTAATTTTATTGAACTAATTAAATATAAAAAAAGAAATATGAACCGTTGAGGAATACAACGGATTTTTAGAGGCAAAATGGGTTATTTTCAATAAAATTAAGCTCATTACTTTTTGTTCTGGATGTTTTTCACCCACGAGTGGCAGTGAAGGTTAACCGACACGTCAAATTAGCCTCAGGGCTTGTAGGATTAAAAGGTGGAAAGTTTACGTTAAAAAACATCAATACGGTAGCTAACTGGCCTCATGTTGAAGTTCTGACTTGTGCATGATTTAGCCTGGTAACCTCACATATACTTATCTCTTCACAAAACCCATGCAACCAACACAGAGCCAAAAGGCTCCTCAAGAGTAAAACAACTACATTTTCAAGCCCACAGCCTGCAACAAATAATAACAAAGCTTAAAACAATAAATTCTATGAAAAACATGAACTATGTCTAGACACAGTAATAGAAAAGTGATTGACCTAGATTAATTTATAACAACTAGGATAGGAAAACAAACTGTTAGGTTTTCAATATCATAAAAGAATTTTTAGGCCTAGTTCATCCCAGAACTGTTTAAAACAAAGATCTCAACAATATTTTTTCCCAAAGGTATAGGATAATATATTTTTCCTAGAAAGGTACTTGATTCTTTCTATATATATTTATGTGGCCCGAAAAAACGTCCCCAATTTTGGAGTATCACATCTCTGACAGTCTTTGTGCAATAAACACATGAAGTATAAAAAAAAATCAATTAATAAAAAAAGGAAATGACAAACTGGTATTGACGAAGTGAGACAGTCAATCGCAACATGACACAAAAGAGTTAGAGCTGTTGTTCAGCTGGAAGGAGGTTCTATAGATCACTTGAACAACTGATTACACTGGAGCTCATGGACTGCTTTTTACACATCTGAGGTGCGTGTTACCTAGAATCAAATAACTTGTAAACCAATAAATCCAGAACCTTAAAATTTCACACTCAATGACATATATATTATGTCTTACTATGTGTTATTTCATGTAAATACCATAAAAAGGTATGGAGTTAGAGGGTGACAACGTTGAGGACGTTTTTGGGGGGCCACCCGATATAACAAGTGTAAAGTTACCTATGAAAATGTCCTGAATAAAGAGACAAATAAGTCAGCTATTCTATGAGTCTCCATAACTAGCATTCTCAACTCATACTAGTTCATAACATAGAGATGTTCACATCTGAGAAAATTCTACCATGAAAGGTACCTAATCTTTTACAACATTAGTGATCATAATCAAGTTATCCATAAAATCTACGGAATAAAAAAGAAACAGGCATTTTTATGTGTCTCTATCTAAAATGTCAACTTATTCTAGTTCATAACAAAGCTGGAAATTTCACATCTGAGAAATGTCTTTCTTGGGGATGATTCCAGCACCGCCTGCCACGTTATTGCCCAGACTACCTGCCCCTGTTCCAGCACCAGTGGCAGCCGCTGTAGCAGCAGCAATAGCCGCGTGGTTGAAGAAAGCACACTCCGTCTGGTGGTAGCGGAAGCTGGCGTAGTGAGTAAACTTGCGGCCACACGGCTCACACTTGTACGGCACCTCCCCCTGATGCGTAAGGACGTGCGCGTTGTAGGAGGCAAGCTGCGCATACGTCAGCCCGCACGTCACACACGTGAACGGCTTGTCAGTGTTAACGTGTAGCCTCTCGTGGTTGGTGAGGGCTTCGTACTGCTGGAAGGTCAGGTCGCAGAACTGACACTTGAAGGGCCGCTCACATGTGTGGATCCTGCGGTGCGACTGCAGCAGGTCAGCCTTGTAGAAGCCTTTCCCGCAGAACTCGCACTTGAAAGGTGCCTCCACGGTGTGGTTCATCTTGTGGATCTTGAGGTCTGTCTCGGTGAAGTAGCCCTTGTCGCACGCGTCGCAGCGGTACGGCCGCTCCCCCGAGTGCTTCATCTGGTGCTTCTTGAGGAGGGCGGGGTAACGGAACTTCTTGTCGCACAACTCGCAGCGGTACAGCTTCTCACCGGTGTGGTTCTGCATGTGGGAGTGCAGGTAGGGCAGACACTTGAACGACTTGTCACAAAGGTTACACTGCAACAAGCGGCAGGATGGAGGGGTGGGGGGAGGGGGGGTAACTTTGCTACTTCTATTGTTGTAAGGAATTTTCAAACGTGTGGTACTTCAGAAAAACCGTTCTCATAAGTCAAAATGTCTGTATTTTAGTCATCAATGTTTCTGATATTTAGAGGAGCATTATCTATGTATCTTTATTTTAAATTGAGTTCAATACCGTATCTCAAAATTGTTTGCAAGTTAAGCCTTTTACAAAGTCAGGAATAGAGAAAAACGGTGTAAAGTTTAGGAATCATGTTTTCTCACAATATATTTGGGTCGTTAAATTTTTAACTTTGCAATTTGAACTTTGCCATAAAACTGTAATATATTTGAGTTATAAGAAAGTTTTATTTATTTTTATCTAAAAATCGCAATTTTATAAGCTTAATTTCTAAACTTTCTACTAAATGCTAGTGCATCCTGAGAGGGATTTTCTGAAGCACCAAACGATTTCTAGATTTAGGTATACACAGCTGCCAAGCAGGGCACAAGCAGGGTCGAATGGTGTAACTTAACTTTTTAAAAAGAGTAATACCAAATACTAATAGGTAAAGAACCTGTGTAGTGTTACCACACAAAATGAGCCTCGTTGCAGAAATCACCAATCACCCCTCTAGTTTAATATCTCATTTCCGGCAATAAAGTTTCATGTGAAAAACTATGTCACAAACGTTTGAGAAAAAAAAAAGAACAACCCTGAAAATGTTTGTTTGCCCTTAGACAGAAAAAGTCAATGTTTTCGATTTGAATGCCAGAGCAACATGGCTCATTTTGAGGTAATCCCTATTGAGGCTGTGCTTATTATCATAACATATTTATTACCTTTCCCTATCAAGATGGCAGACGTTCCCTGAAATGTAGAGTAGAATTATGTTGTAAAATGGCTCAATGAGCCCTTCATGTGGAGTCACGCTGATCCACTGTACAAAAGAGTTCTTCTCAAGTCCCAGTAGCGTCCACCATCCAGATAGGGTGTTGCAATATTATTTATTATTAACGCATCAATGCACAGCCCCAACTCATGATTTTAACAACCTGGAAATGCTTTATATCATTATCACAGCTTATGGGAGGACTAAGAATACAATAGGGAATGAGATTTTAGCAAGAGTAGCGGAACTTTCCTGGTGTCTCTCCTTTATCTTATGAATACAAATATTACAATCTTTTAAAATTTATGCGACAGATTTATTTTGAAGATAAACATTTTATTTAGCTCTATAGTTTTTAACTTCTAGATGTCAAATCGTTTATAAAAGTAAGAAACTTACCCTACGATCTAGCTCTAGATTACAATAACCACGATAGTACTTTGGAGTGTTGTCTTCTGGAAAAGGGACGTTACTCTTGTTTTACCTCTAATCTCATTCCCTATAGGCCACTAAATGCTAAAACAAGGCCATAGGGATTTTTTTCAAATAATCTTTAGGATAGGATGCAAGCAATTTAAAAAATGTACATTATAAAAACAAAAACAAAAAAAACGAAGAGTAATTTTGTTCTGGTAAAAGGTATGAAAAAATCCTAACGAGTTAGCTGTTGAACGTTTAAAAAAAAATTTTTAACCACATTTCAAATTTTTTTTTTTACATCTATAATAAATATGTCAAGCCATTTTCAATTTGAGGGCCAAGAAAGAAGGCATCACAATCAAAATTTTTGGCGTTCATAACTTGTGACATCTGACTTAAAACAGCTGGCTGCAAGAAGCAAAATGAGAAGGATGAAGAGTAGCTTAATTTTTCCTTTCCACATTCATGACTGCTTCAACCATTAAAATCATTAAATGATTAATGATTAAATTTTAATCCTAATGCATTGCTGCCATGGACGCAGGTAGTTTACCTCTAAACCCCCTCCCCCCCTTGCTTGCTGAAACAGCTGTTGATGCCTTAAAGACTTTTTCCTTCTATAAGTTACACCTTCTAAACAACAACCACACCTGATATTGATAATTTTTACAGATTTTTTGTATATATGTACCCATTTATTTTTTACATTTTAACAGCGATTCCCGATTTCAAGTCGAAAAGTACTGAATTTTCACAAGGCCCCAAAATATTTAACACCAAATGACTTTTGCAGCTAACAAAAAATTCTGTTTCAACGGATTCAACTCTATCTTGCGCCTAAAAAGTGCACTCACCTTAAAACAAATTGTTAAAAAGGATAAACTTTTTATCATATGGGCAAAGATTACCTGGAAGTTTCGCTCTTTGATGTGCGACAGTTTGTGCCTCTTGAGACTTTCATTGCGGGCAAACATTTTGTCACAAATGTCGCAGCGGAAAGTTTTCTCCCCTGTGTGAGTACGTTTGTGCATCTGCAGGTATGATCTGTACAAAGAGGAAGGGAAAAGATTTTTAAGTTTTTAGGTAAACAGAGAACCCATAGACTATTTTGCTTGATAAAAAGTTGACTTGATAGCGTCAGTATGGTTACCTTAAACCGTAAACATATATCAGCTTCTAAGACAAAATATGGTGGAGATTTGTACTGCCCAAGACTCACCTGCCTCACTGAATTGAACAGCTTTAACCCTAAACCCCCTTCTGTGCCCTGGGCCTGTCTCTATCAACTTCTTTAAGTTTTTAAGGCTCATAAAAGGTCATAGAAACATTATAATCCTTAACTTAAAATAAAATGAGAATGGCAACTTTTAACTTCAAATGAATTCAATTTAATTTTTATTTTATAAGAGGCACACAAACTCCCTGACAATTGTAAGGGTTAAAACAGAAGTTGCAAAGAAAAATTAAATTTGTTCCAAGGTCCAATTTTGAGAGCTTTAAAAAAAAAAAGATATCAATGAAACTACTTAAAGTTCAAGAAAAGCAAAATGTTTTATGATGTAAAAGCCTGCATTCCTGTTCATTCCAACAGTTTCATAATGTACAGCCTATATTTGTATATGGGCAGTATTCCCACAAAATGAGTCTAAATGGAAATTGCACAACTTTATAGATCCAGGTATAGTTTTTAGAGCCATTTTAAAGTTCTTTCAGATAAAGTTATTCACTTTCAAGGCTGGGAATCAAATAGGGGTTTGTTTTTAAAAGTACAACAATAATTGAATAAAATTCCACTAATATATTTCATGCATTCAATAATATAAAAAGATCACCTAGAAGTATTTTTTTTTAACCTAATTTCCAATCACCACATTTCATCTCTTTTATGGTTATTCAAGGAAATAAAAAACTTTGTAAACGTTCAATACAAACCGAGAAAAGTTTTGGCGACCTTTTACCCTTGTATTGGAAAAAATTCAATTTTCTAGGTCCAAACATAAGCGCAAAACAATGCAATCCCACTCATTTTGTGGGAGCCCTACATGATATTTTGTGCATCATGTAGTGAAATTCACAGAACCAAAAAAAAACCCCGAAAAAAAACACTATTACTATGATGTAGGGAAATTCACAGAACCAAATCCCACCCCCCCCCAAAAAAAAAAAAAAAAAAAAAATTACAAAATTAAATTAAAGGTTGCTAATGCAAAATCATCAAGGTAGTTTTTTGCCACTGAGGCAAAATCTTGAAAAGGAGCATTGATGAACTAATTTGGTATGCTTTGACAATACTAAAACTTTTTCTTTGTGCTATAACCAAGTTTACCATCCCAACAACTCTGATGAAATTCACAAAAATTGATGTAATCCCCACATTAGAGACCTTTAGCACACGCACCGTGTCTCACTACGCGTACGTGAAAATCGGGAAAGCAGATTGAGAAACTATAAACCCACAGACGTTCCCGTCATTCTCACGCATTGCTGCTCAAAGTCTGTATTGACTTTAAGGGTTCACCTTCTTGCTTTGCACAACTCTACTACACCACTGCTTCAGCAGCTTTGAAGAAAAGATGGAGAAACTTGGGAAACGTAGACAAGAAGTGCGTTTTACAAGGATGCTTTTGTTTTTTCTCAAAATGTGCGCATGAATACTTACTTGGTTTTACCACAGAAGGACAGTTGAAGTATTTTGAATGTACCCATCTATCTATCTACTTGAAAAACAGCATGACCACTCCCCTCACATCTCTTCCTATGCCTATTCTGTCAATCTTCCCCAGTCATTTTTCCTTAATATGGCACCTTAGCCTTGGTATTGATAAATAATCATAAAACAATTTTTTAAAAATAAATTATACAGCAGTAGGCCTAGTTATAAAATTTGAGCTTCAGATTAGTATTGATTCAATTGAATAACATTAGCCGATATTATATGTCAGAATGAGGTTAAAAGAGTTCCGTTTTCTCCTTGCTTTTTCCTCTTCCTCACCTTCTCCTCTTTTTCCTCATCACCATTCTTTTTCTTTCCCACTTTCTCTTCCTTTTTCTTCATCTTCTTCACCTGGATCTAGAATACATGCGACCAGGGTAAAACAGGCAGAAGCCAGAATTTTCATGTATAAATTTGGGTACTAAGATTTTCTAGAACTGTATTCTATTCTCTGCTTTTGAAGATGTTGAGATGCTTAAATGAAGCTCATATACTTTTGAAGATGTTGAAATATTTCAATGTAGCTGATTATATACTTATGAAGATGTTGAAATACTTACACGTAGCTCATTACATACTTTTGAGGATGTTGAAATATTTAAACGTAGCTCATTAAATACTTTTATAGTGAAACTAAAAGAAAGTCTGACAGACCTGCACCTGAGTTACCCTGGTTGCCTCACATATATTTTGTGTAGCCTTAATTGCTAAATAATATTAAGTCCAGACTCATCAAATAAAACAAATGCCAAAGGTTAAATCTATTTTCAACTTCAAGTTTCCATTTTTGTTGTCTCTGTCACTGAGTCTAGATAATGTCTCATATGAAAGCTAAAGTTAAAAACAAAATTTTGTGCAAACTGTTTTTTTTTAATTTTTAAGTTCAATGGTCTAAAATGCTAAGCTTGAAAACTGCACACTTCTTTATAAATCCTAGTACAATGCAAAATCAATTATTTACTTTCCTTACGATGTCGGTATAGCCTAAAGTGGCACAAACACAAGTTTTTACCTTCTTAGAAGGTTGGTATTGGTAGGCCTAAAAAGTCCCATGGAACAGATAACAGAACAAACCAATGTATTGACCATAACATATCAAAAGAAGAAATATAAATAACACTCAAACCTGCCCTGGGCAACCGTGGATGATCAATAAAAATTGAGGCTGCAATAGACGAGTGGTTGTGATGGGCAATCATGGGCCTAAACCTGTAAAATTCAACTCTTAGAAACCAATACCATTTTTTGCACACCTCTTTGCCACAGGTTCATAGATGCATGAATGGTTTTGTTATGATATTTAGCATATAACAGAGAGAGAAAAAGGAGTTAAAACAGAGGGGTTTCTTTACAATGTGAAAATAAAATTTTTTGGGTCAAATTTCATGCCATCAATTATCAAGCCCCAAAAAATGCAGCATATAAATCATATTGTCTTAAAAATTTAACTTTGTGCAAAATGACAAAAATTTATATATGTAATTTATATTTATCATATCCCTACTTAGGCTACTATTCTGCCTTTCATTTAGTCAGCTTACCTGTGCTTAAACGCTTTGTCACAGATGTCACAAACATGAGGTTTCTCGTCTAGGTGGGACTTGTGGTGGCGCTTGAGAGCATCCTTGCGAGCAAATGCAGCATCACACACGTGGCATTTGAATGGTTTCTCGCCAGTGTGGGTGCGCTGGTGCTCTCGCAGCTGCGACCTGTAGAAGCACTTGTGTCCACACGTATCGCAAGTGTACTGCCGATCGCCTGTGTGGAACATTCTGGAGAGAGGAGGGGGGAAACCATGAGCACAAAAGAAAATCACTGCCAAATTCAAATGTAAACCTTTGTTTTACCAATCCAATTTATGTCTTAAATTACATTTTCAACCAAAAGCTCTTAAAATTAAGATTTCTAAATTCTAGCTATAAATTTATTCCAAAATGTAATAAAATGTTTTCCTCAGTGCTAATCATGCAACTGCGTTCATATTTAATACAATTACAAATAAAGAAAAACTTTCACGATTCCTAGTAAAGTTTAAAGAGAAACAAAGACAGTACAGCTTTGACATTAAATCATATCTTTAATTTTTAAAATTTCTTAAAAACTGATATCAAGATAAATTCTTTAATGTAAATTTTGTTTTCTTCAGCAAATAGCCAGTTCACATGCAAAAAAAAAAAAAAAGCATAATATTTTTTAGAGCAAACATCCAACCCTAATGCATCCCGGAGAAGAAGAAGAAAAAGAACGAGCAGAAGAAAAAGAAGAGACATAGAGCTAGACAAATGTAAAGCAGTATTAAACTAAAGAAAATAATCGTACCTGTGCTGTTGCAGGAAAAACGCATTACTAAAAACTTTACTGCACATATCACATCTGTGGATACGTCCCTCCAGACTTGGGTCAGTGGTCTCAGCAGGCGGGGGCTGAGGGGTGCTGACCTGAGGCAAATTCATCGCGCCATTGGTGCCACCTAGCCCTGCCCCTGAGGTTCCTGCCGCAGCGGCAGCTTTGAATACCTGATCATAGAGCCCGGTAAGATTCTCAAGCTTAGTGTCACGGCCTAGTTGGATGAGCCGCGTGCCATCACCCAGGTTGATGCCTGAGGACCCTGTGCTGCCTCGGCCACCATAGAATGCCTCCATGTTCAGCTTGGAAGCGTCGCCAGCGTACATAAAATAGTCTGGCATCTCAGGGGTCTGGGCTGGTGGTGGCTTGACTATGGTAAAATTGGGTGTCGAAGCTCCTCCATTATGGTTCCCACCACCTGCGCCGCTGGTTGAAGGCTCTACGTTGCCTTCGTGATCGCCAGCGTTTGGCTGGGGAACCGACCCTGCCCGGACGGTTGCAGATGTGTTGCCAGGAGCAATGGTAAGACCTGCCTGGCGCTGCTTGTCGCCTCGTGAAAGCTCAACAGCATTGACCAGATCCAAGTGTTGCTGTTGTTGTTGTTGCTGCTGCTGGTGATGATGTTGCCGCATCTGTTGCTCGTCCCTCATCAATTGTTGCTGATCTTTGAAGGCAGCGTGCGGCCCCAACAGATTCAGCTCCCTCCGCAACTCAGCCTCATGTGCAAAGTTGTGTTGTTGTTGTTGCTGCTGCTGTTGTTGCTGTCTAGCATCTTTGTACGACTGGACCTGTTGCTGAGAGGCCAGCGACGTTGGCTGAGACACAGGCGGTGGAGGTTTGCCGCTGTCCATGACAAATGGGCCTGCTAGCATGTCTCGAAAGTGGTGCTTAGTGTCCCCGGAGAATCGATGTGGAGAATTTTCTTCCATCTTTCTAAATTTTTCGCTACTCACTCTTCAATTTGCTTCCTTCCAGAGGTTTCACAAATCCAAATTAATTCAAAATTTTCTATTTTGATCTATTCCAGTAAGCCAATAGTACAAGAAAAAAAAATCAAATTACTCAGAGGATGGTATGACTAAGCTGGCCCCTTTAAATTTTGAGGTTCAACAAGTTTTTAGTTTTATAGCAGTCTTTTTAAAAGTAGGCCCAATGAAAAGTCTTTCAAACTTTACTTCCATAAAATATTATACTTTTCCCTCAAGATTGTGCTGTAAAATCTGTAAAAAAATTAAAATACTGAATGAAAAAAACAATCATATAAGTAGTACTACTGTCCAGTCCATATAAAAAACTTAAAATTTTGTTGACACAGGTAATTAAAAAATAAGTTTATTTTGTCAAAAGATACAACCTCTTTATAAGTCTAGACTAAGTACTTCAAATACTTGCTACTATGACACAAACAGCAAAAATCAATGTATACATACATTCAAGATCAAGTTTATAAATCAAACCTAAAAATACCCAACCCTGTTGATTACAAATTCAGACTGTCAAAGGTGGGCACTAGTATTTCATTTATCAGTATCACTCACTCAATTTTCCTTGAATCTGAGTTAGAAACCGCACATAAAGTAAAAAACAGTGCTGTAAAAAAAAAGAAAGCTAGCTTTTAAAGGGTCTCTTGTGAAATTGAATGCAACATCTAAAGCAAAATAATCACTTTACATCTCTCACTGATAATAGCGTGGACAAGGAAATTGAGCTACATCAACTCATATCTTGTTCATTATGATTTATAAATTATAAATTTGCAACATAAAACTTTTGACTGTCTTTTCAGATCTATCTATAGGGCATCTATAGACCTAGTTTAAGAACTTCATTTGAACTTTAAAACTCTAGGTCCGACTCTGAGAATGATTCAAATGTTCAATAATAATGAGCTAGATTTCTAGAATACTCAGGGCTTGAAATAGACCGCGGCACTGCGGCAATTTGCCGTGGTGCCCTTGCAATTTGCCGTAATGCCCTCAAAATCAGAGGGTCAACCGCGGCAATTTTTGCCGTGCCCTTGTTTTGTTTAGTTGAAAATATCGTATACCGGTAATTACATAAATTCGGGTGACAAACAAAAACGGTGCCGACCATCAATTCAGTCGAAGAACAATAAGCCTTCATAACGCGGTCTTCCGTTGAAGCAGGGTTCGGTCTCGCGGCGTGTCTTGTGCCCTAATCATCAATTTCGACCTTGACCGATCATCCGTTGGCTAGACCCGCGGTGAGCCAAGTTTGGCGAATGCAATAAAAGTTGTTATTGATAGCGGTAACGCATAGATCTAAAGCCTACTGT
>BMAT01011642.1:113244-125716 GCA_019649035.1 Elysia marginata | reverse complement strand
TCTCTCTCTCTGTGTATTTTTCCGGTTCCTTTTCATTATAGCTTTTTTACTCTCCCATTTTCAGTGTACACACCTATCTGTTTCCCCCCTCCCACCTCCTTTCTCGTGCTTTTCTCTTAACTTTAATTATCTTTCTCGAAACAAAGCACTCTATCGCGGAATTTATTTCCTCTATCTGTTTTTCTCGTCTTTCTGTCTTTTTGTCCGCCTCTTTTTCTTACTTTGAGTCTCTTTCTTTCTTTCACTCTCCCTCTGTCTCAGTCTTTTGGATTCTCCTCTCTCTCTCTGTCTATCTGTCTATTGTTTATTTTTAATCCTCGCCGAGTTTCTACCTTGCACTTTTTCTCTTATGTCTCTATTGTTTTCATTTGAGAGCCACAACATATCTTGTAATCTCTCCGAAATAGATTCTTCATTTCTCTCTTTCTCTCAACTGTATTTTTCCCTCATTTAGGGCAGGACTAGAATTTCGTAATGTATTGACAGGCTTAACTTTGGGTTCGCAAAACATTTCCATGCATTTACCTGGGCTTATAATTGCATCTTCTTAGTTTATTATGACATTGTGCCAAGCTCAAGATGATCTCATGTTTCTTAACTTTGCAGCTAATTTTGTCTTAATAGCAGGTTTACAGGAAACCTAATTTGACAGAGGTGATAAAACATAAAACAATACACATTGTATTATTGAATTGGCAGAGTGAAGAACTTAGGTCTTGGAAATAAAGATGAGAGAGGGAGAGACAGACAGACAGAGAGAGAAATAGGGAGAGAGTAAAAGTAAAGTGGAGTTAAGCTAGAGAGAGAGAGAGAGAGAGAGAGAGAGAGAGAGAGAGAGAGAGAGAGAGAGAGAGAGAGCAGCAGCAGCAGCAGCAAGACAAAGACAGTCTGTTAAAAAAAGAAAAGTGAAAGTGAAAAAAAAAGAGTTAATACAGTTTTCGAATAGTGATGAAGGTTTGCATTTCAGTAAGAAAAAAGAGAAATAGAGAAGCAATGCCACGCAGACAAGCATCTACATGTATAAGAAAGACAAGCGCAACGAAAGAAAGAAAAAGAGAGAGAGGGAGAAAGAGAGAGAGAAACCGACAGATAGAGACACACAGAAAGATAGAGATAGAGATTCAAAGACAGAGACAAAGTTAGGTAAAGAGGGTTCAGGCACAATAAAATGGTGAAACCCAATTAAGAGATATGAAATCTAATTATAAACAAAAGAGCAAACAACAACAACAAAAAAGAAAACAAACAAAAACAAACCATTCTGCTCTTGTGAAACAAAAGACCAGATCACATAAACTTTCTCACCATCAAAGTAACGCTGTGAGTTCCTCTCACTCTATCTCAAGCAGGCATGTTCTATTTTTAGCTTCACACAGTGATTTGCCGTGAACAGCCAGAGAGAGAGAGAGAAAGAGAGAGAGAGAGAGAGAGAGAGAGAGAGAGAGGTACTATAGAGGCTAAACATGCACCAGAGATAAAAATATCATGTAGGTCTAGATCTAGATGCTGGTTTTATTGTGCGTTGCGTTATTTTATAGCCGTTGTCTTTGTTAGAGAAACATACACGTATACATTACGGATGTCTTGGCTTCGAGTGCTTGGGAAATTGTTAGCAGGGGATGAGTTCACACCGAGATAGAGAGTGGGATGGAGATCAGAAACAGAGATTAGGGAAGCAAGAGAGATAGACAAAGAAAGAGTGAGTTAGGTTAGGTTGTTTGAATTTTAACGTCTCTTTTCAACTGCAAGGATATATCAAACACGGCTCTTGAGATAATTGAAAGCGTGCTGCCACACTCTGATGTAAGAAGCGCTTGCGTACACCACACCCAGTCACTTTATCCTGACACCGGGCCGACCAGACTGAACACTAAATCTATAATGCCAGGCACTAGGCGAATCAGCTGCTAACGTTAATACCAATTTTAAAGTCATTGGTTTGACTCGGGATCGAACCACGCACCTCCCAATCTCTGAGCGAGTGTCTTACCGCTAGGCCACACAGCCGTTACATTGTATTTGTTATATAATGTACAGCGATTCAAACCTGATCGTGATCAACCTGATTTGATGGAGGTGATAAAAATACACATTGTTTTATTTATTAGCTGGAGCAAAGAACAAGCGTCACGAAATTGAAGATGGTAGACAGATTGGGGGGTAGAGAAAAGAATGTGGGAGGTAATAGAAAGAGAGAGAGAGGGTGGGAAGAGAGAGAGAGGGTGGGAAGAGAGAGAGGGGGGGGGAAGAGAGAGAGACAGAGAGAGAAAATAGATAGAGAGATAAATAGAGAGACAGACAGAGAGAGAGAGAGAGAAAGAAAGAGAGATCAGATAGAAATCTCTAACCTTGACCACTCTATACTTATCTACGTTAACGAAGAAGGTGTAAGGTGGGAAACTAAAGAACAATAAATCTCACAGTTCCTCAGTTTCCGGGCCACTTTTACTGCCTGGGGTCGGAGTCGAGCGATCATTGGTTAAGCGGGGGGTCAATCTGGTGGGGAAAACCCGATACTTCTGTCAGGCGGATGGATGAACAGTCGAGTCTGTCAGATCGACACAGTGGTAGACGAGAAGACAGGCAGACAGTCAGACAAATAAATAGTCAGGCGAACAAGCATACAAGCAGATATGTAGACAGACAAGCAAAAGACAGTAAATGAAAAATGAAAATTTTAAGCGGAGAGAGTAAGAAGAAGAAACAGCGAGGTTCTGATAGAATGGGGATGGATTATGCGAGAGAGACATACTCACAAGAAAAAACACGCAACAAAAATAGAAGATAATAAAAAGATAGTTAATTAATAAATAGCACAAAATTTAGTCAAACATGACAACTATTACGCTCCTTAAGTAAAGAACTCTATTAATTTTGTTATTTTACACTAAAACCTAAAATAGATTAAGATGTGCTTAGGCTGTTAGATAAACAGACAGATAATGACAGAGCTAGCTAGCTAGATATATAGATAAATAGATAGATAGTTAGATACATAGATAGAGAAATATAATACACTATTGTACGAGTAAATAGATAGATATATACATAGATAATAGGACAGATAGATAAATAGATAGACAGATAGATAGACAGACAGACAGACAGATAGATAGATAGATATGGATCAATAAAGTGATAAAAGACAAAGTTGAAGGACAAGGTGTGACATTAAGTTTCAGATTGCTAACTGAGTAAAAACACACCCTTGAAAACCTTTATGCATCCAAAGTCAGTGAGATTGTAGACTTCAATAACAAACTTGACAAAAGAGCTCTTTGTCAGAAAAAGAGCAGACAAAACATGTCTTAGTCTTGATGTTTGCACGCACTTTGTGCTCCAGGGTGTAAGAAAAACATCGGGAAAACCCGTAACTTCAAAGTTACGCAAATATGTACGGTGGAGATCTCGGCCTAGGCTTCCACGGAGATGGTCTAGATCTAGGCCAATTTATAAGTTGTGCGAAATGATGGAAGATATGTCGTTTTTTTAGTTCGCGTGAGTAAGCTTCAGAGTAGAGAACACAGATACATAAAGGGTGTGCCCGTTTAAAATAAAATGAAACATTCTATTTGAGTTTTTACGCTTTCAGAACGCATCTTTGACACAATAAATAGCGGCCCAGATAGCTCAGTTGGTAGAGGTCTCGCTCCGTGACCAAGTGGTCGCGGGTTCGAGCCTCAGCCGAGCACAGTCCGGGCCTCTACAGGTTGGGTCGGAGTCAGTATAATGTGACCGGCTGAGGCTAAGTCATGGTATCCCCGCTAGTCTCTGGGTGGCAGCCCGTACATTGTCATTGGGACCCAAGCCCTGAGAGCACCTTTGAAGTGGAATTGGGCTTGTAAAAATATCCTTTAATTCAACTTGACACAATAAAGGTTATCGTTGTGGTTCAATTTTATTTCGCTAGCTGAGGGATTACGGTAAGGTTTACAATCAGAAGTTAAATTACTTCATCACGAGCGGGAAAATAAACCAAATTTGAAACTATCAAAACAAATAGAAGACACCATTTAAAAAAGACGTGTTTCCAATACAAAATCAATATATTAACGTTTTTTCAAATTGGATTTCTTTCATAAATATTGATATCAAATACAGAGCAGCTAGCTTAGAACGCTTAACAGCCCCAAACTCCTTTGCCAAAATGAACTTTTTATAATTTTTTTTTTATGTTAAGACATAACTATACATAATAAAAGAAATCAGACAAATAGAAAAAAAACAAACGTCTTTATTAAACAACAAATATCCAATACTAAGCACTGTCACTGTAGGTTGAAGATCTTGAACAAAAATTTCCCATCAAATCGGTTTCTTATACAGTCAAAAGTCAGACTTTGCAAGTGCATGGGGCGAAAAAAAGAGAGAAGCAAACAAACAAACATATAAAAAAAGAAATTGAAAAAAAAAACGAAAGATAGATTACAATTGAAAACCAGCGAAATTTGCTCGAAATTCTCCCCCCCTCCCCCCTTTTCGCTTCAATGGACACACACTAGATCTTCTTTAGATGTTTTCGTAGTCCAGGTCTTTTGGGGAAACCCGTTCCGAGGGGACCTCAGAAGACAAAGTAGCAGTGTCAAGGAAAAGGAGAGATTGAGAAGGAAAGCAAATGAGAGAGAGAGAGAGAGAGAGAGAGAGAGAAAGAGAGAAAGAGAGAGAGAGAGAAAGAGACATTGAGAGATAGAGGAAACAGACAAAGACAAATACATTGTTAATGTTTCCAGTCTGACCCCAATTATTTCAATTGTAGAGTTGAAGGATAGGAAGTCGAGAGGAAGAACAACAAAGGTTGTCCCAAAGAGCAAAACAACAGGGGACAATTATAGCGAGGCTCACCTCTATTGAGAGAGTCGTAAAGTTGGTCTAAGCACCCACATACATCCGCATAGATAGGAGCGTAGTGGCGACATGGTATAAGCTTTGTTTCTCTAAGTGGCAAGGTGGTGGGTGCCGAAGCATCTGTAAGTTGAAGGTTCGAATCATACTAAAGGCAGACATTTCGGGCATTTCCACTAAAAAGCCTACTTCTCTCCACTGCTAGTTTCATACCTTTATAATATTTCAATCATTTCATTGCGCAGTGGCTGCCTTCACTATGTATTCTGATCTCTAGATATATCCAGAAACATCAACTTAAGTTCACATATAATATTATACACATCCACCCACGATCACTCCCACATTCATACACATCCGCACAATGCACGCACATACAAATGAATGCCGATATCCATTATACCTAGACACACCCCTACATATCCACATGAAAAGGTTGAACATCCACAAACACCAAAATATATGTACATCCTCACTAATTCTCTTGAATATCCACTTTGGTCAAAAAAGAAATTAACTTTTGTATGTTGAAGTAAAAGAAGAGGTTGTACACAATTAATTACTTTTTATTTGAGGACAACATGTTGAATCATATTTAAATTACCACATGTTTTGTTGATGTCTTTACGTTGGAAATAGAGTAAAATGTTTTTAGGGGCTATAACTCCTAATGTGTATCAGCGACATGTGGATGGTTTTTCCAGCTCCTCACATATATATTTTACAGAATCAAACACTTAGTCACGCGTCCGCACATTCATATCCACACACACACAAAAAAAAAACCCCACACGCATTCGCATATTTCCGAGAATTAAAAATCATGATCGGCACATAACAAGCTGCAATATCAAGAATTGGGAATAAGATTAGACCGCAAATTATCGTTCCTGATTGTGCAAATTCCCTTTTTGAAGTCAATTGCTTGCAGGCAAGAACGAGAAATTTGTGCTCTTTTATCATTCCCATTACCATCTCCTGCAAAATCATGGAAAGAAAACACTCGCTCAAAAGCATTTTATGCATTTATTGCATAATTTACTATCATAAATATTTCATTTTTTTTCCTTTACAAATCAGTTGATGCAATCATATTTCTCTCCAACCTTTCGTCTATTAAAAAACCTCTTGGCGAAAAAAGAAAAAAAGAAGATGAAGATTTTGTTTGACAGCTGGTCAATGTGAAAATAATTCCAAACAAATATAATCGGGAAAACCCCTTAGACATCGAATGAGAGACTTGCGGAAACCGAATAAAAGCTTTTGTTTAAATAAAACAAAACACAAGTTCAGAATATTGCGCTGTCTCCCATAATATCAGAAATTTTGAAATAACATAAACAAAAGTTAAACTAAGCGCGTTTACTTGATGTATTGAATGTCCCCTAAGTTATTTTAGGCTGCTAGTACAGGACAGTAAACCTTGGATGTCATGATTCTGTTTAATTTCTTGATCTTGTCTAAGCAAGTGTCTTTACCGCTAGGCCACAGAGTCGGTCTCTTAATCTTGGTCATTGTCATTTAAACTGATGGGTTTGTTTCGCTTCTTAGGGATTTTTTGTGTGTGTAAACTGTGATTGACGTCAATTTTCCTTTGTGCTCATTTAGAGTTTCAATATTTCCTGTCTATTATCTTGTCAGCTTTTCTATTGTGGTTAGCTTTCTTGAAAGATTATGTGAGATTTCTTAAAATTACATCCCTTTTCCTCCATCTCTGTAGTTGTCGGAAGTTGGGCGGGAAGGGAGATAATTCAAGATAAATCTAGTTTGTTTTTATCTCAAGAAACATTTTTGGGTCAATTTTGAGTAATAGTTGGTATTAACATCTGATATTGAACTCCCCTCTTCCTCACCCTCTCCTGTCCTTTTCTCCTCAACCGCCCCCCCCCCCTATGTTTTCTGACTCTTTAACAATGAAATATCTATAAATGTTATTTTTTTCTTGAAAATGTTTACAAGATTTGCTTTTTTCTCTGAAAACAATGTTGCTTTTTTAAGCATAAATTTATAAAACAATTTGTCCTTTAAAACTTGAGGCCGAAAATTCTTGTTTCCTAACTCATTTACTTTGTTCTGAAATATACAAAGATAAAAATCTACAGATAGACAGAGAGACACACGGGGAGAAGGGAGAAGGTTCAACAGAAATGAAGAGAGATGGATAGAAAGAGGGAGATGGGTAGTAAGAGACAGACAAACAGAGAGAGGAAAGTGGCGAGTCTACATGTTCTAAATTTCAAAAACAAAGTTTTATATACATAGAAAAACAAATATTTAAAGAGATAAATAATAAATACTTTTTTTTTCAAAAATCCGTTTCACTCGCCACACACATCAACCTTTGTTCCTTGCCTTTTTCCTATCTAGACCGGCTCTGTGGCCTAGCGGTAAGACACTCGCTCAGAGATCGGGAGGTGCGTGGTTCGATCCCCGGCCGAGTCAAACCAAGGACATTGAAATTGATATTAGCAGCTGATCCGCCTAGTATCTGGTATTATAAATTTAGTGCTAAGTCTGGTCGGCTCGGTGTCAGGATATGGTGACTGGGTGTGGTGTATGTAAGCGCTCCTTACATCCCAGTGTGCACGCTTTCAAGTGTCCCCAGCGCCATCTCTGATATAACCTTGTAGTTGAAAAGAGACGTTAAAATTCAAAACAACCAACCAACTCCTTGCCTTATTCCTATCCAGGCTAATCTCAAATCTGAGATGATGAGGACACAGGTGTTAAATGTATGGAGGGGCGGAGGGGTAGGGCAAACGCCTTACGGGGGTGTCGCAATCTCCGCATGCTGGTAAGGAATCTTCCAGAACAATTTGTTATAGATTGTTTCTTTTTCAACCTCACCCCAGAAATGGGCGGGGCTGCGAGGTTTGAGGGGAGGAAGAAGCGATGGAGAGAGAGAGAGAGAGAGAGAGAGAGGGAGAGAGAGAGAGAGAGAGGGGAGTCGTTAAGTGGTGTTGCCTGGAGGGGTATGTGAACTGTAGAGGCGAAAAAGTTCATAAAAATACTAAGGTGGAAATCTATAGAAAGAATAGATTAGGATAAACGTGAAGATTTTTTTTAGGTCACAATTGAAACTATATAACTTGATTCGTGAAAAGTGTTGATTTTGTTCAGTTTAAAAGAAACACGTGTTAAGCTAAATTTAAGAGATGCTATTTAAAAAAAGATCTAGATTAGTCTCTAGATCCTAGATCTATATATTATATCTCTTTAAAGGAGGAGGGAGGGGGCCAAAATTCAGACATCCGATTCATTAGCCGCGTGTTGTTTGCGGAACTATATGGTGTGATAATCCCTGGGTGTACATCTTGCTAAACAATGCAAGGAAAACACCAAAACCTTCCGTAAAGTCAACAACAATAAAACAAAACAGACACAAAAAATAAAACGAAACAAAACGAAAAGAGTTTCAGTAATTTCAAGGCGCAAGTATGCACAAACAACCTTTAAAAGAATCGTGAATTTTTCAAGAACATGATATAATACACGGAGTTATATAACATAAAGAACAAAAAAGGATGAGACAAGAATAAGAAGAGAAATGTTTAAAAAAATAAGCTCATTTTTCTAAATTTGCCTATAGGGAAAACAATGTAATGCAGGAATAATTGTGGATTCTCTGAAGCTCAAGCAGGATTATACCCATACTTTCAGCTTACTTGCAGAAATAAATTGGATATTTTTGTCGGCGAAAAGGATGTTTTAACTTTCGGAACATGTATGTTTTGGACATCGTTTGTAATACTCACCCCTGAGGGCAGTTTAAGTATGTAGAATTTCGTGCTGATTTATGTTTGATATAACTTTTTTGTGTTTACGATATAAATTGAGATAAAAGGACAGCTTGCAGCGTTAGGGAGAAACCAAATCGGGCTATGAAAGAAAAAAAAAACTAACTTTGAACGAAACAGAAAGGAAGTTATACGCATGTTTAAGAGCTTGGCTAAAGATTCAGAAGTTAATAGAAATGAAGAGATAGAGAGAGGAGGTTGGTTGGTTTTTTAGTTTGTAACGTCCCAGTCAACTGCGAGGTTATATCAGAGAAGGCGCTGGGGACAATTGAAAGCGTGCTGCCACACTGTGATGTAAGGATTGTTTGCGCATACGACATCCAGTAACGTTATCCTGACACCGGGCCGACCAATCTTAACACTAAATCTACAATGCCAGACACTAGGCGGATCAGCTGCTAATACCAATTTTAAAGTCCTTGGTTTGACTCGGCCGAGGATCGAACCACGCACCTCCCGATCTATGAGCAAGTGTCTTTAGACCACAGAGCGGTGAGAGGGTGAGGAGAGAGAGAGAGAAAGGGAGAGAGACATGCAGACAGACAGACAGACAGGCAGGCAGAGACACTGAGAGAGAAAGAAAGAAATAGGAGAAGGTGAGAAGGGAAATTAAGAGATTTAATCAGAGGTTTAGGGAAAAAGGGGAGAAAATCAAACCGTGAGAGAAATAAAATATCAATATAGAGGTAAAAATAGATCGAGAACGAGAAAGGGAGAGAAAGAGAGAGAGAGAAAGAGAGAGAGAGAGAGAGAGAGGGGGGGGGGAGGGGACATCTCAAGTCTCAGGCAAGCAATGACAAAGAGAAAGAAACAGAAAAAGACAGAAAGAGAAACATTAAGGACTTTGAAATCTCTTGTCTAAGTTTACAGAAACTAATAAAACATCATCTTGAGCTCTTACGCGATCTCCTTGAGACGGTACCTCTCCTGTTTAGAGAACATGATTAGTGACAACCGTCGCTAGTATCTCTCACTGGACAATATCTTGGTGACAGGAAGGAGAAGAAGAAGAAGAAATGATACAGAGAGACAGAGAGACAGAGAGAGAGAGAGAGAGAGAGAAGAGGAAGCGAGGAGCAAAGAGGGATGTTGGATTTTCATTCATACAAATAAGAGAAGAGAAACGAATTTGAGTGCTAAAAAAAACAACCGATATAGCTTAATATTTATAGAAAAATAGACATAGTTATATATTTGTAGTGAGAGAGGGGGAGAGAGATGGAGAGAGAGAGGGAGGGGGGGGAGAACTGAAATTTTAGGCCTCAGGTATAATGTAAAGGACGAAAAACAAACTGAAGAGAAAAAAAAAGACACAGTTAAAGGAAGAAAAAGAGAAAAAGAGGAAAAGAGATTACAAAATTTTGTAGGAAAATTAACGTATCAAAAGGAAGAGACAAAGCAATAAGGAAATTCTCATAAATTTTGATGTTTTCTTGTTTGTATTTCTTTTGACAACGATAAAGTATTTGACTAAAGTCTTAGAAACCTCTTGAAAACCTCTCATATCTCCCTGTGTTTTTTTCATTATTTGCCGAGTAAAGTAGATAAGTGACAGTGCTTGACTGTCCCCGTTCTTGTTTTCTTTTTTTCTTTTGTATAGGCAGAAAGAATTGGGAACTTGAGGGGAGGTGGGAACTGATCTTTGGCGCGTGCGCGCTTTCGGCTGTAAGAAATCAATTCCTACTTCTTATTCATTTGTGTTTCTTCTTTTACTAATTTATTGCGCAAATTAATTTATTGACATCTTGAAGTGAGTCGTATTTTTTTTTAATTTCACTCAAAACTTGACCTTTTGATAGCCCTGTTTTTCTTTGACCGTTCGTTTTTTTTTACCATTCATGAAAAAAAGATGTAATGAAAGTTACAAGAAAAGTTATTAGGCAAATAAAATACCTATAGGAAGCATCGAAATTTAACTTTTTAAATTTCAATAATTGAAAAATCAGATTAGAAAAGACTAAATTGTGTGACAAGACATGTACAAACATTTTACTATTAATATTTAAATGATTTATTTTTGGATTGTATCTTGTTTAAAAGGACATTATTTCAATCATATTGAGGACAATGATGCCGATGTTGATGCTGCTGCTGCTGCTGATGATGATGATGATAATGACAATGGTAATGCGATGGTGTAAATGATATTGCACTTCGGGCTGACAATAAATATCACTATAATTTTATAGAGATAATGAGTATGATGAAAATGATGATACAAGCATTTCGAAAATATCGATGGTGACAGTGGTGGTAGTAGTTGGTGATGAATGTGGTAATGATGATAATAATAATAATTGTTAACTAATGTCGATGATTCTAACGAGGACTATCACGAAGATAATCATACTGATGATAAGAATCAACGACAGTGCTAAACAAAACAAGTTATACACAAAGAGCTGCAGCGATAATACTTGATAAATCAGTTGGTTTTTATTTCACACAGATAAACTCATTTTATTTTAAAACTTTCGTAGCTAATCCTAAGTACATTGTTTAAAGCCAACCGTTTTTTTAAGTCTGCGCACGTCTACCAAGATGTTAAGAAAAGGGACTAAAAAGTCCCTGTTACAAACACACCATATAAAGGGCCTTAGAAACCGCTGAAATCAAACGTTTTGATCAATAGAGTTGCCGTCCCCCAAAAAACTAGCTTTTGAAGAATTTTCCTGTTTTTTCGTTTTTCGTTTTTTTTCTGTCTGTCTACAGCCTATGTTTGTCTCATTTTTTTCTCAGTATGACCAGTTCCTTTTTTCTTGTTCTGTTCTTTTTTACTTCTTACTCTTGCTCTTGTTTCAGTTCATCTTCTTTAGATTTTTTCTTGTTCTCGTTCTTGTTCTTGTTCTTGTTCTTTTTCTTGTTTTTTCCCTTCCTCTTGCTCTTGTTCTATTTAGCTGTTTTTTTAGCTGTTCTTCTTCTATTTCTTCTTCCTTTTCTCAATCTTCTTCTTCCCTATCCTTTTTGGTATCCTTTTAAACCGATTGACTAAACCCTTTCAATATGAGATTCGTGCAATTTTGAAACATTTCAACAAATCTGAGGAAAATACCCAGCAAAACTCCAGAACGGTAAAACGCCCAGAAAAAAAATAAAAACAAAAAAGAGAGAAACTCCTTGGAAAATTATTCGAAAGGTTTATGATATTTTTGAAAATTACAACTAAAAAAATCGATTTCTAATCGCTTAAGCTATTCCATCTTAGTGAATTTCTGTAAGTGAAATGATTGAGAGAGAGATGCAAACAGAGAGAGTTTGAAAGAGAGAGACACACACAGTTAAAGAGAGATGAGAGAGAGAGAGAGAGAGAGAGAGAGAGCGAATATCTAGAGCGAATATCGAGAGCGAAAGTGAATGATTAGCAGGAAGACAAGAGAGGGAGGGATGAATCAGCATCGTCGGAGCAGAGTGAAAAGAACATTGTTGAGTAAATTCTTTTCATTAAACTTAATGGCCTAATTTTTGCCTGCCCAGGGGGGATTTTGATATTCAGTACGAGACTGGTCGGGATAATAAACTGTTCAATAACAATGTATTGTACCAGGTAATGACTTGCATTACTGCGCCCTGAACAGAGAGAGAGAGAGAGAGAGAGAGAGAGAGAGAGAGAGAGGCGGAGAGAGAGAGAAACAGACAGACAGACAGATAGACAAACAGACGGACAAGCAGAGGTAGAACAAGATATAAGTGTGTAGAAAGAATTGATTAGTATTAGAGAAGGCATATAATATTTTATCAGATAAAAATGTATCGCGCTCTAAAATGAGAAAGATATAGAGACAGAGAAAGAGGAGCAGAGAGAGAGAGAGAGAGAGAGAGAGAGAGAGAGAGAG
>BMAT01011637.1:130375-162155 GCA_019649035.1 Elysia marginata | reverse complement strand
AAATTAGTCTGCTATGCATTAACATCATAAGCTAAGAACGTTTAAAATCTTTCAACTACTTCTTCGTCTCCTTAAAAATCTTCAGCCTATAGATGACGTTAGATATATAAAACCCATAAAAATTTTGTAGAAATAAAACCCACAGATGTGGAGGGTAAACCGTAAAAAAGGTATTTACTCAAAGACTTTTTTCTCCTTCAGGTACACCGCGACTTCCGATTGTGGCTGACCAGTATGCCCAGCGAGAAGTTCCCTGTTTTTATCTTACAGAACAGCTCCAAAATGACAGTGGAGCCGCCGAAAGGAATCAAGGCGAATCTTCTCAAGTCTTACATGGGCTTTACTGATGACTTCCTTAGCCAATGCGGAAACAGGGTAAGCATTTATTCTTTGTCAGTGAAATTCCCAGTCAAGTTTTTGGTACGTGAACATTGCAAAAGTTGAGGTGGTCAAATATTGCAATAGTGTATTTGCTTTACGCTCTTTTTAGAATGTTCAATTGAAAGAGGGCCACTGAAGATAGAGCTGCCTTATGACAAATAATCTCGTTTTGCAAATATTAAAAACGGAACTACGAAAACTTGAAAAGAATTCGTGGGGTTAGATAATTATGCTAATTTTATAGACTAGCGCAGTTTGACACGTTGAGTACGAAATCTCTTATGTGATGGTTGCTTTAAGGTCTGGGTAGTGACTTTTTTCAACAAGAACGAACTTTGAACCCAATGTTGCCCTTAATCCGTATTAATTTCATATCATAAATATTCTTTGCTTCGCTGAAGGTTGTGGAATTCAAGCACTTGCTGCTGTCGCTGTGTCTGTTCCACGCTGTGGTCATAGAGCGGCGTAAGTTCGGCGCGCTCGGGTTCAACATTCCATACGAGTTCACAGATGGAGATCTTCGCATCTGTGTCAGTCAGCTCAAGATGTTCCTCATGGAATATGCAGAAATTCCGCTGAAGGTGATTTTTAGATAAACTTTCCCATGCTGATGAATTATCGCGATATCAGATAAACGTTTTTTTTTTTAATTTTGATCTTGCTTGGCAAACTTCAAAGATATTCAGACTTCTAAATTAAACTATGTCTATGACCAGCCTGTATCCCTGTTTTTTACACTGACAGTATGTAAACTTGACAGAGTTTTTATTTAACACATGTGACTAAAGAGTTTTATCAGAGCGTTTTGCTTTAAAAACATAGCTTGACAGAATCTTAGCTTGACAAATAGCTTTAAAAGTTTAACCTAACACATGTTGCTAAAGAGTTTCATTACAGCATTTCGCTTTAACAAAATAGTTTGTGTTGTCCATTTACTACATTTGATCAACTCAAACAATTGTATGGCAGGACAAATTTCTCAAAACACACTTCTTGATGACGTGAGTTGAAATTGGTTTTACCTTCAGTAAGTGAACTAATAAACCAATTTATCCTCCTTTAATCGGGTCAAAATGAGACACATATCTTGTTTCTGTGTTGTTGTGACACGGCTAGGTCCTGATCTACACAGCTGGTCACATCAACTACGGTGGGCGAGTGACCGACGACTGGGACAGGCGGTGTCTCATGAACATCCTGGCCAGCTTCTACAAGCGTGACGTCATCGACGAGGACTTTGTCTACTCGGAGTCAGGCATTTACAAGCAGATTTCAGCCGAGAACGAGCTCAGCGTAAGCAAGTTTTTTTTTCCATAAAAACAAACATGAATTTGTAAAACACAAAAAAAACCAACAGAATTATTACATTGTCATTTTCGTAAGACTAATAAATAACAGTACCGTAATAATGCAAACAATAAACTATAATAAAAAGGATAAAAATCTCAGTAAAATATAGCATTGGTAGTGATATCAGTGTAAGCAAGCTTAATAGTGTTCAGAGTTCAAACAAAAGAAAAGAATGAGAGACTCTTTTAATCTGGATAGCATTTGACTCATAAACGTTTTTATGTTATTGGTTTTGGTAGTATCTAAAGCCTGATTTAAAAACAAAAACCTTTCAATTCAGCAGCTCAATATGCTGCAAATAAGTTTTCTGTCCTACTACAGATACGATGTGAGTAGTTTGGACATGTCCTTAGCATTCTCATTATGAGGATTTATTTTCATTTCTTTAATTCTAACATAGGGTTAGTGGCAGTAACCTTGATGATGAAAGAAATGAGATTGATTAGGCCAATAATTATAATGATGACGATGTTGAAAACGATGGAGATTCCTATTATCGTTGTTTTGATTTCTATGGAGGTCTAGATAGTTACATATGTTACGAGCTGAGCGTCATTCAATTGGTCATTTCTATCCAGTAGCAGTAACAGGGATAGCGATGAAAAATTAGGTTAAAGGGGCTAAAACTACGATTTAGTTGAAAACATGAAAATATATTTGGAGGTATTGCAATCTATCGTGACAATGTTTTTTTAACAAAAACTATAACACTTAATGTTACAAATCTTATGTCTATCTTTCTGACCATCAGGGCTATCTTGGTTATGTGAGAAGTTTACCAATCAACGACACACCGGAGATTTTCAACCTGCACGATAATGCAAACATCACCTTCGCCCAGAACGAGACTTTTAACTTGCTGGGGGACCTGGTGCTCATGCAGCCTAAATCTGCCTCGGGTGGAGGCCTCTCCAGAGAGGAGGCGAGACATTTGGGTTTCTTAATTAGCTACAGAATTATCAATTCGCGTTTAGCGCAGCATTAAAAACAGTTTTAATAAATATAAAAGAAGTCGTATTGTGTTACTGTTAATTCTCTCATCTCTTGAAACAGAAAAGAGAGAATGAGCGATAAATGAAGAGAGAGAGAGAGAGAGAGAGAGAGAGAGAGAGAGAGAGATAGGTGGAATAGCCTAGTTATCTGTTGTATTGAATAATCTAAAAAAATCTGTTTACCTTCCCCCATATGCTATGATTTGTCTGATTGTAAAATTATTTTATCAACCTTCAGATAATTGAGAACTCGGCTCAAGAAATTCTAGAGCATATTCCTAAAGCAGTGAACCTGTCGGCAGTGATGGAGAAATACCCAGTGCTTTATGAGCAGTCCATGAATACTGTCCTGGTCCAAGAGGTCATCAGGTGCGAAATCAATCGACCTATAGCAAGCTTTTAATATGTTAGCAGTAAATACTTTCTAAAGAGTATTCAAAATAAAACTATGAAACTGCCATACAAAATCATCTTACTTAAAAGCTACAGCTGCTATAGCCTAATGAGTGCTAGTGAAAGGCTACCAAATTTCTGTTAGAGCTCAACAACCTGCTCAATCTTATACCTGCTTGCGGCAGCCTTGTTGTTGTCGCCAAAACCTATAATAAGTGCCTGTCTCTACTATTTAATCTAGTTTCTAGAGAAAATTTCAAAAGAGACATGGTTTTCCATGAATGTTATCATTTGCTTGTATGTTTGCTGTCTATGGATAAATGCTGCTGTGAAACCATGTTAAAGTTTTGTGTTAATTTGTGGCATGACACTGGCCGCCAAAGCTACAATAAGCCAAAGGTTTGATTATTACCACTCGTATAAGCAAACATTTTTCAAATATTTTTACTTAAATTTATTTAAATCCACTGCTAGCTACGTATCTTCTGGCTATCTGTACAACATCTAAAATGTTCATCCATGATCAATGTGACTTTGTAATTTGCAGGTATAACCGGCTGCTCAACGTGATCCACCAGTCTTTGAAGGATCTGCAGAAAGCCATCAAGGGTCTGGTGGTCATGTCCCAGCAGCTGGAGGATATGTCCAACAGCATCTTCATCAATGTTGTGCCTTCCATGTGGTCTGGCAAGGTACGTCACCACATCCACCTGGCATGCGCTTTTCACGTTTGTTGTTATTAAACTTGTTCAACTTTTGGCGTATTTTTTTACTTGGTTTGTTTTCAGAAAATAGCTTGTACTTTAGAAATGCATTTAGAGAAGGTTGAGCTTAATTCTTTATGAACCGTACCTCTAGAGTTATGGTCTAAAGTTTCTTTCATTATCTTTTCTCATAGCCGAGAATTCTTTAATAAGTCATTTCACATGAATCGTAACAATAATCTTAACAATTTGAACGTTCGGTATAAAACTAACAGTTACCACATTTAAGGCAAAGATTCAATTGTTTTCCACAAACGAAAACACGTTTGTTTGTTTCACTTCAGGCTTACCCCTCTCTGAAACCGTTGGCGTCCTGGGTAACAGACCTGGTGGCTCGTATGGCTTTTATCAATGACTGGATTGACAAGGGTATTCCTTCTGTAAGTACTAAACCACCCTTGCCTTAGTCCTAAAACTGGTTAAGTGTAATAATACTTTTGTTTCCCACCCTTTCATTGTGCGTTAAGGTTCAAGTTAACTTGCATAGGCATAGTTTTTAAAGTAGTAATTTTTATTTGATTAGAAAAAAACGGAGAGTGCTTTTTAAACCTGCCACTGCCATTATTGAGCATATTGTGTAGACACTATTGTTGTTATTTTTTTAAAGCTTTATAGCTAAAACGAACTTTTGTTTCAATAGTAAAAGTTTTATTAATTTTTTTCAATTTTTTTTTGTTGAGACTAATTATAACCGCATTCGAAAATAGATAGAAAGGGGTGTTATAATAAGATTGCAGCAACAATTATGTTCTCCCCACTGCCTCCAACTTAAACATGAGGCCAACAATTTGGACATTGTTTTTTCTTGCCAACTAAATATAAGGAGAGGTAACTCGGTTTAAATATTATTAAAAAAAACATTCACCTCCCTTTCACCTTTCATTAGGAATTTCCAGAACGCACAGTCGTAAGAAAGGAGGTCATAATAGTATAAAAATTTTTCAAGAACTCGTACATGTCTCCATATTTTTGTTTTTCTACTAGCACCAACTTGTTACTAAAGCACTTTTATGTTCTTCTCATTACAATATACTTTTGTATGTTTTATTCCATGAGTGACTTTGATAAGTTTGGCATCTTTCTTGGATTTTTGTAGGTTTTCTGGATTTCCGGCTTCTTCTTCCCTCAAGCCTTCCTCACTGGCACGCTGCAGAACTACGCTAGGAAGAGCGTTATCTCTATTGACACTATCACATTTGCGTTCGAGGTAGATCCATAGATGATAAACAAAGATTGGAAAGCTTCTCAAATTGATTAATTTTGTGTTCTTTTCGCCTCAGAAATTTCGAAAGAAAAGACATTTCAGAAGAGCAACTGGCTCATTTAGCTTTAGTTCAAACATTAAATTTAAATGACTCAAGGCACTTTCAGAATAATCGCTATGACAATTAGCAATCTCTAAGCGCCCTCTTTGTTAAAGGTTTGAGATTACACTTCTTTATTGTCACAGTAGCCATTCTACAGTTGACTCTTTTTGACTCTTTTTACACAGTTAGAGAAGCTTTGATGAGGTGATGCAGTTTTCATTACAGAATATCATCAACTCATATCAACAGCTCAAATCTTTTCACTGCAACAAGAACCATGTAACGCATTTAAAGCGCTTAGAGTATTGAAGTGGATTATGCCCCTAGAGCATTACGTATAAGATGGCAACAAATAAATGGCACTGCAGTGGATTAGGTACTATATTAAAAAACTGGTAAAGCGCTTCGAGCATTAAGTGGTTTTGATGGCAATATGAAAAAAAACCATCAAAAGCGCTGTGGATTAGGTACTATATTTAAAAACGCATGTAAAGTGCATAAAATATTGCAGTGGAGTAGGCGCTATAAAACTTCATGTCAAACGCTTAGAGTATTGCAGGGAGTTATATGCTATACTAAGCCTACAAATAATTTATTTCTCTCAGGTGTTACGAGAGGGCTACACGGAGCTTGCCGAAGGTCCCGAGGATGGCTGTTACATCCGGGGTCTTTTTGCTGAGGGAGCCCGCTGGGACACACTGAAGCATCAGCTGGCAGAGTCACGCCCTAAAGAGCTCTACACTGAATTCCCTGTGGTGTGGCTGCAGCCGGTAGCCAATCGCAAAATGCCCACCTCAGGCATCTATGATTGTCCAGTGTACAAGACTCTCACCAGAGCAGGTGACGTATTACTGTGTTACCTTGCATGTCTGTTACCTCACCACAGCAGGTGACGTATTACTATGTTACCTTGGATGTCTGTTACCTCACCAGAGCAGGTGACTTATTACTATGTTACCTTGCATGTCTGTTAGCTCACCAGAGCAGGTGACGTATTACTATGTTACCTTGCATGTCTGTTACCTCACCAGAGCAGGTGACGTATTACTGTGTTACCTTGCATGTCTGTTACTTTGGATGTTCATACACTGCATGTGGGATCAGACAGTTCTGTGATCTCACTAAACTTGTTCATGTTGTGAAACATACAGAGCTCAGCCCGGGTGTTACGAACCGCTCAGTAACAAAATTTAACATCGAGTTATCCGCAATATAACTTAACAGAATATATTACATGCCAAGTGCAAAATTTTCAATGTGAATTCAATTCGAATTCAATATATATTTGATTTATTTAGGCTCAAATGAGCTGGACACTCTGAAACAAAATTCTTGGCCGCTGTTTTCCAAAGAGGCAAGATGTTAGTCACTAAGAAAATTGACAAAAAGATCTTAAAAATTTCTGTAAATAAAAATTCACAAAGGACGTTTATCATCTCCATGTCCTCTTCCCTTATTCTATCAACAGCCTTTGAATACTCTTTCCAGATGTTTGCTAAAAAAAATTTGTTTATGCAGTAGCAGCTGGTATGAGCAGAAAAGGAGCTTTAGTTCTCAAAGATAGTCCTAGGGCAATAAAGCGTAGAAATTTCTTTTAAAAAAAATTTTTGGCAAGAGCCCTTTCTAACACTAAGAATATCCTAATGTTATTGGTCAACGTCACCTTTGCAGGTACTCTGTCCACCACTGGTCACTCAACAAACTTCGTGTTTTCCATGGAGGTGCCTACCGACCGAGGCCAGGAGCACTGGATCAAGAGAGGCGTGGCCATGCTGTGTGCTCTCAACTACTAACTAAGCACACCAAAAAGCTTTGGAATTTTTTAAAACGTTTCTTGCTAGGTCTTAAAACAGTTCTTTCTCTTTGGCGCTTTTAACGTTTTCTGTGATATCATTAAATTTTTTCTTGTTAAGTTGTAAAAAGTTCTTTTTTTTCCCTGGGAATTAAACGTTTTCTTTCAGATAAGAAATAATGCCAAAAGTGCTATGCAGGATTAAAAAGAAAGTTTATTGTTCCAGCATATTCCCAAAGAATTGTTAGTAACCTCACTCACCGCTTGAGGGCCTTGCTTGCAATACATTAAAAGTTTACTTGACATTTATTCGATCTGAATGTTTTTCGAAACGAAAATTATTATTTCCGTTTGTTTTGGAATGCTGCAGAAATTTTATTTATCTTATTGAGTTCCATTTCTAAAGGCGCCACTTGCCATCTTGCCCTAGGCGCATAAGTGTAACAAAATTAATGAACACAATAGTTTTAAATTTTCAAAATTTTTGCTGCGTAAATGTTTCTGTAAAGCGTTTGAGCGTTTGGTGTACATTTCCTGAATCTCTCGAGCTAAAAAACACGCTTCTTCATGTCACTAAAAGAATGAGAGAGTTCAGTACCTTACCTTTTGACGAAATAAATACAAATATCGATGTAATACACCTTTCGAAATATGGTTCAGAAATTGAGGTGTAGTTGACGAGACTATCGCGAACATGTCATCTGATACAATTATAGGAGTTTCATTTGGTTAAATTTTTTTTTTATCTTTGTAATATTTTGACACGCCATGGCATCTTGAAGCTTAAGTCTTTATTTTTAAAACGGTGTAGTTTCGTGGTATATACATCCTAATTTATAAGTGATTTTGGATTTTGAAATGTTTTAAGTATAAGATCGATGTTAAGAATGGAAATCTGCTGTGATGAAGTTATTTTTATCGTTAAGTTATGAAATAGGAAACTTGAATAAAACTGTAAAAACATGTTTGGGTTTCATTTGTTTTCACAACAGAAGCTGTCTACTGTTACCCCACCAAAAATGTAAAAGGCACTTGATCACTTGAGTGCATAGGCATAATCATCGAAAATATTAATTTAGTAACTTGTAAATTAGAGATTTTGCTGTCTATTTTATTCGTCTTTTAAGATATCTGTGGACAAAGTGGTAGTAAAAAAAAAGCCGGCACAATTTTAAACTTTTAAACTTACGGCCATCGGATATTTATATCAGCAAAAACCTCCTAAAAATTACAGGAAACAGGCCTGGGCAGAAAGCTTTCATGGTTGACATCTGCTCCAGATGGGCCTGGTAAGAGTCAGTTGACACTGGATGAATTGTGATTTGCGTTCATATCCTGTGGTTTGAACTTAATTTTGACGCTCTCTCTCTCTCTCTCTCTCTCTCTCTCTCTCTCTCTCTCTCTCGCTCTCTCTCTCTCTTTATCTCTATCTTTCCGGCAGCGCAGAATTGTATCTCCAACAAGTGTCGCATGTTTACAACATCTGCCAATTAAGTATTTATCCGAAGCCTAACTGTCATGATTAAAAATTAAAAAATACGTGCGGTAAAAGTCGTATAAGGACTTGAGATTGTAAATTACTTCACTGTACAAACTATCATTGTGTGCAGCCGAAAGAAACAGATTTGTAATGCGATCTGCGAGGTTTGGATGCATCTTTTTTATGAAACGTGAACAAACAATAACGTGTACAGAAGTAAAAAAACAAAAACAATTTAACTCGGACTGTGATCATAGTACAAGCGATTTAATAACGTTTTTTTTTGTTAACATGATAACAATACAATAATGATAATAATACACATATTTATATGCTAGTGAGGTGTTGTCTGTACATCTTTAAATTACTCTAGACGTCCATCTTTGAGGTAGCTACAACACTTAGTTTCTTTTTTTTTAATATAAAAGAACATCTAAACATGTACAGTGTGTACCGGTAACTTAAGTCCAAAACTTTTGAATTTTTACAAAAGAATAAGAAAAAAAAACTTCCGAATTTTAGGTTACATTTTATTCCGGACACTTAAAATGGATAAAGAGGAATATCAGATTCAAAAATATCTAATTTAACTTGCTAACAAAAATAGAGCTTTTAGATTTAAGAGGGAAAATAATTATGGACATTTAGAGAGTGTTTTGTAACTAAGAGTTTACCTAGTAAAGCTAATAGAACGTACACTCAGTCAAGCTGAGGTAAGGACAATTCTTCTTTAAAGCATCTGAGGTTTAGTCTTCAAAGCACCTTGGTAAGCTAGCTAGTGTAATAAACGATAAATGGATACTTGCAATGACACAGAAAACGTGTTGTCGACGAGATAAAACTTGTCAACCAAACACGATATCATACAGCTTGAGGCGAACAGTAACCAGACTGGGGAAAACACCAACTAACGATGAATACAAGTATTTAATAACATGTTGTTTTTTGTACTTAAAGATTTAAAAAAGTAGATGCGGGAATGTCAATGACAACAGTTAACTAGACCTTTATTTAAAATCCATTATTTTTTATGCTGCTTTACGGAGTTGAAGTTAAAATTTTGTGTTAATCGGTTTTATAAAATTGTACAGAAGTTTGTTCGTTTTAGTTTGAAACTGAAAAGTTCTTTTTTAATGCTCCATCATAGAACCTTTTGCTCTAATAGCCTCAAAGAGAGTAATAGACACCTATCAAAAAGTTGTTTCATACATAACATTTCTGAAAAAAAAAACTCTCTATATCTGTTTTTGTTTTGTTTAGTGCCTTCCGCTAGCTTGGTCATCCGGACTTGCAGCTTCGGCTGTCCTCTTTATTTCCGCGGTGAAAGCGATCTCTATATCTATGGAATGTAAAATTGTTCCATCTTGGACAGACGGGTGCTAGCAGCCTACACTGCGCCTACAGGTGATGCAAAACAACAACTTTCATCACATGAAAATAATGACGTTTACTCACAAAACAACACAAGAAAAACAAACGAATGTTTATGCATTGTACAAAATGTGAAATCTGAAAAAATGCATGAAAAATAACCTTTTCGTCCTAAGTAGTAAGAAAAGTTCAATGATTCTAAATTGTAAATTTTACTTTAAACTAAGATCAATAAGAATGTCACAGTGTTTTCCGGAAAATTTTAGAAAAAAATTAGTATTTCTTGGCCTCAATTAAAGTAATGCAGAATCTATAACTTTGAGAAAGGCAGGAAAGAAATTCATTTTACTTTTAATATTATAAAGCCCTTTTCTACTTTTTTGAATAGTTTTGCTGGCTTTAGACCGCTGCTAGATTTTGGCTGATTTCATCTCTTTCCCTGAACTGCAGAATCTTGGACATAATAAAGATGAGCGAGCCACTGTAACTGTCTTGGTTGGTGAACTGAGTGAGTCAATTCAGTATTCAGAAATCTTTTGTTTAAAAGTGTTGATTACAAAAGTACACGTATAATGATGACGTAATTATAATCTCTTTATGATGTTTAAAAGGATATAACCAGTTTGTTAAAAATTTATTTATATCTCACTGATTATAAAAATGCATAAACAGTTAAGTAGCAATAGTAGCATATGAGCCATATAAAATATTGACATTATGAAATATATATACATGTACATAACTGCATGGAATCTGAAAACTAGATCCTTAGTTTGAAACCATGTTGTATTTGAATCGTACATTATGTTTAAAAAAGCAACCTTAAATTCTGAATGAAGAATAAATCTGATTAGAACCCGCCCCCGCCCCCATCCGCGAAAAAAAGCTTTTTCCTAGTTTAAAAAAAAACTAAACAGGTGCATACCTCAAAAAGTTTTTGATCGGATATAACCGGAAACAGGCCAAACTATTCTGCAAACAAGATCCTAAACAAATCTTCAACAAGAATTTCAAATTTATCTTTAATGATTGTCAGCAAACGTGGGTTTGGTCGAAATCGAAAATCGCTGTTGGAACGCTTGAAACAGATTTTAAAATGTTCACACATTTTGTGCTAGAACTATTTACAATGAATATATATATATATATATGTGTGTAATGATGTGATATTAAGTATTTACAAAATCGGAAAACCACGACGAGACAAAACTATGAGGATTCGTAACTACAACGAGAATTAAAGACACCGATCAATAAGTTTACAAGAAAGTAACCTGATATTACAGTTCAATTTTAACTCTTTTTCAATGAAGTATAGAGTCAGTTTTGGCTACTTATTCAATAAAAATGTAATGTTAACACGAATGTGTTATTATTCTAAAAATTCAAATGATTCTGTTGATTGGTCTTAAAGCTTTCTTTTCGAATCCTACATATTTTATCCAGGTTTGTTTTCATTTGTCCTCGTCCGCTGTTCAAGCGCTTACCTTTCCTCCAAAATCCTCAGCCATAAAAATTAAAACAAAAATTGATCGATGTTGAATAACAGCTGCAATTAGCTTGGCTGCTTCTTATGACATCTACTAGTGTATCATTATTCATGTTCACAAAAACCCACAAAAAATAACAAGGAAACAGATAATACGGTTTACAAACATCTAAGAACTTTAAAATGCACAAAATAAATTACATAATCTACGCGAAAGTTTACAACCTCGGAGAATGCCATCAAGCTTAAATCACAATGTTGTACCTTTTACCTGTTGTTACAAATACAATTATTTTAATCAATAACCCTTTTCGGCCTATCTATATGTTAAAAATGGACATTGGGTAAATTTTGTAGAACTTTGAACCGATTCATCAAGGAACCTTAATGAAAGGCCGAATTTTTAATTCGAAGCTTTTAAACGAAACAGCAAGATGGATACTTCATCAAAATCTTAGCTTCATAGCCCAGACGTAGCAAACAACAATTTGATGTATTTGTATTTTAGAACAAATTCAATACCATAAAAAATGAAGAAAACTTTTCCCCAGTACAAAGACATATTAACCAAGTAGCTGCTCGTTTTATTTTGGCTTATAACCCGAATGAATCTGCCCCCACCACCACCCCCATACACAAAAAAGTCAATATCAACAATGTTAAAATGAAGTATATATTGACTGTTGCGAGGAAACATAGGTATAGTTTTTATGTTGATTGTTTTTATAAGAATAATTATATATACACAGCATTATAAATACAGTTTTGCAACATGTATGTACAAACCTAAGGGCTAATATTGCAACAATTGCTCTCAGAACTTGTCATCAAAAAACTCCTCTAGTAACTCTCGAGTTTAGAAAAGTTCTCATTTCTCAAGAAAGAAATACTTTTTTAATATTGCTCAATCTTTTTTTTATCAAAACTGTAACGAATTTAGCGTATACTTTAATCTTAAGCGCTTGTATTAAAGAGTATTGTGTCGAGAAAGCCATGAACCTACAAATCTTTAAAACAATTTTCTACCCTTTAAACTTGCTCTTGTAAGCTCTACGCTTCGACCAATAATAAACTGTTATAGACCTAAATAATCGGAGACTTTGAGAACGCAATGTTAAGTCACCTAAAATTTTGGCTAATATGAATTTCCAACACAGTGTGTTTATCTGGAGTATAACGTGGGATTTGATCCTGCGTAGTATCATACCGGTATAGTTATTTTTAACCCACAAGGGACAGCCGTTTTGGGTTGAAGGCTTTGAACTTCAAATAGCTCAACTGTTTGTTAAACACAGGATAGAAGTGCGCGGAGTTCGATCCTGACTGCATGACAGGGTGGTAAGTTTGAAGTCTTTGTGTGTTCACCGAAGCTAATGCCTCCGTGATTATAAATAATTATTGTAGTCAACCCCACCAATCAACGGCTGGGGGATGAGATGGGGAGTTCAGCATTCTCTCAGTTTTCGTTTACTTTCTATATCACTCTCCTCCCGCCTCTCTTCCTTACTTCTTCTCTCTCATTTTCCACTTTCTGTCCATTTCACAACCATTTTGAGTCATTCTCCCTCTTTTTTATTCGAATTTGTATGGTGTATACGGCAGCTGTGGTTTCTGCCCCCCTCAGTAATTTTTGTCTTCGATTTAAACACCACACTCGTTTACATTGAAGTAGACACGTGAAAAGCTGGTATACAATCAACAAAAACAAGCAAGATAAAAGAGTGTCAATCTTCCATTTGTCTAATCGTTTTCTTTTCCTTAAGCAAAGAAATTGATAAAAACTCGTCAGAACGCAACTGGTGTTTTTCAACATTTTCCAACTGAAAAGCAGTAAATTTATCACTCTTCAGGCAGTAGATACGCCGTATCTTTGAAGTGACAATATCCTCATTCTGTGTGATACACGCAAATTAATGAAGACCAGAGCCAGATTTTGTAGTTTGGAACAAAGATAAACGTACTCTATAAGCCAGGGAATCATAAGCACGTTTGTGACGTATCAGTTTTAGATTTGCATCACTCGATAGTTGCGTCGGTAAAGGCAAGTTGTTTTTTACCTGAGAATAGGGCACGCAAAATATTACAAAGACGTCCATGAGAGATAAAAGACAATCACAAGGACAACAGCTAAGAAACATCTTGAAAATATTAGTTCGACCAGGTTCTAAAAGACATAAAAAGTCCATGGATACAGGTTAACATTGAAAAATTTTTTAAAAATTACACAAGGTTGAAATGAGTGTGGCATTATTCATTGAAATTAGATCCTATCATCAAAGTATACAGGAACTTTTGGGATGTTGTTTACTTGCAACTGCAATTTTTGCCTTTGCAAACATGTTATGTTTGTTTGTTATCGATGTCTTGAGAAAACATAGAAGACAAAAATCACAAATTAAGCAAACGCGTCAGCGTGACAAGTACCGCCCTTCGAAGTCGTTTATAGACACATTAAAATACCATGTATTGAGAGTGAAATTTGCTTATAAAAAACCACGATAGATACATAGAAGAGTCAAGATCGATCATAACATAAAAGGTGGAAAAGAAGCTGACAGACTTATACAGATTTAATTATAACTATATTATTTAAAACAAATAGGATAAGAATATAAAACATAGCAACGTAAGCATTAGTTATAGTGCAAATACTAATACTCCTATGTTTATTATTATTATTATTAGTAGTAGTAGTAGTAGTAGTAGTAGTAGTAGTAGTAAAAGTAGTAGTAGTAGTAGTAATAATAATAATAATAATAATCATAATAATAATCATCATCATCAACATCATCATCATCATCAATAATAATAACAACGAGGAGGAGGAGAAGAGGAAAAAGAAGAACAACATGAACAACAACAACAATAATAATAACAACAACAACAACAACAACGAAACATTATTGATAAAAATGATTAAAAAGTCCTTAGTTACATTGTTATGAATCCTCATATGGACAATGTAGTGATAATAAAAGCAAAAGTAGAACCAAAAATAATAGGCGTGACATACTAACAGTACCTGCTCCAGTTAAATCTTTATTACAGAAACGGTATCATAGTTCATTTGATTATATAAGCTAGTTACGATAATCTTACGAGGCAATAAAGCATTGTATGTCTCCAGGTTACATCAATGTTTTCACATGCAAATCTCAGAAACAGTTTTTTAGATTCGGCGCATGCACGGAGAAAATAGCGCACGCACCTCGCGCTTTCATCATCTTCCGTCTTTTCATACCCGATAAAAATCAAACATTTTATAATGTGAGGACACGTCATATATAAAAGTTAGGCTCAAATATTTAATATGTAGGCTGCCAAATATTTTATTTATACAAACGCCAATACATTATTTTATTTTGAAATTAAAAAAAAACATAGAACAGTAACTTTTACTCTGAAAACCCAAAGCATATATATTTCACTTAGTCTCAGGAAATTATTTACCTCTGGATACTTTTTGTGCTAAGTAAATGACACCAGCTTATCAGTGTCTAAAGAACCACACCGTTTCCTACGCTTTATTTAGGGACATGGCATGCAAATTTAATGTTTAATGAAGTAAATCATAAAAGTCCTACGTTTGTTGCATGCGCTAGGTGATTACTGACGTGGAACTTTAAATGCGCATGCTTTTTCAAAACAACTGAAACTTGTGTACGTTGGCAACATTTCAAAAAAAAAAAACCTGACATTTTCAGAGGGCAAGGTTTGGGTTAATATTTCAGGTCATGTGGACTACACGGTTATACATTAAATACAGAATGATGAACACAATAATTTTAAAATGCAACCATAACCAACAATCTTTAAAATGTATTTCTATTGCCTTATCTTTATGTGATTCACACAGTATTGCTCTCACGCCTGGCCATTGTCTATGATGTATATTTATTGAGGATATATATCAAATATTTCGTTAGGAATATCAATATTACAAGCGCTATGTTTGCTGCATTATAGAGTAAGACACAGAGACACTTGTAATTTAAGATTGTGCGATAGAAACACTATGTACATTGGAATGAATCAACATTTAATTTGAACGATTGAACTCACATAATAACAAACGATCTATTACGAATAATTATCATTAGCATTGAATCCAGACGCAAAAAAAAATCTTCTTAGTTGTATCAAGAATAAAGTTCAAATGTGGGCTTTGCCATTTGTAAGCAAAGAGTTCATTCTTTAATTGAAGGCTTCCTTTAAAGGCTCTAGTTGACATTTTGATGATAAAATCTAATATATGTTTAATTTTTTTCAAACTCTTTCTTAGAGTACGATTTTAGGTTGCATAGTTTAATGCGAATCTTAACACAGCAGACTCGTTGAGAAACCGTTTGTATCTTTTTATGAAGACAAAGTTTATCTCTAAACCTCTGAGTCCTATTTTTAACATTCACTCCTATTCAGTAAATTTTGGAAAAAAAAACTATAAAGCTTTTAAAGAATGAGATGTCCAAACATTTGTGAAGTCATTTCGAATTATTCTAACTCCAATTATCTGAGAACACCTTCAAAATCAAAATGTATTTTATTGTTTCGCACCAAGTAGTAGAGATAGCTCTGAACATCAATATTTTAGCCACACACAAAGACAGCAAAAATAATCATGGTAAAGTAATTTCATAAATGAATCACGATGAGATGCAAAAGAAAGTTACAAAGCTATAGTGGCAAGTTGACAAGTTGAGAAGATTGATAAGCTTCTGTGAGGAATACGGAGTGCATGAAACCAAGAAGAATATAGCATAACGGTGAGGGGTTACTCAGGGATAGAAATAAAAACAAAATAAAGCTCAGGAATTTGAAGATAAATAATGAGCGTACAAAAAACACAAACCAAAATTTTTTTTTTATATGCTGGGATTGATGGTATATATCAATTTTTTTTTTGTGAATAATAGCTATAAACAATTTAATCATTTTATCATGTCTCCTAAAAACAGAATAGGTCTGGTACCCTCGGAAATTATTTTTCATCAATTTTCAAAAACAGAAAATAATCATGATAAAACATTGGCGAATGATAGCCAATAAAGAGAACATATTTGCCACCTTGTCCGTTTTTTTTTCAACAAAATTTACTGAATCAAACATTTAAAACAAAACTAAGGTAAACATTCAAAACAAAAATATAATAAAGAAGTTTGTTCTTTTATATCATACAATTATATAAAACAATGAAACATGTCTCAAACTTATTGGTACAATCCTAAACTTCCACCCTAGCGTCAACTTCTTAAGAATTGTCGAAAAACAAAGAAGTTGACTGAGCATGGGGTATCGTGCATGAGCTTCAGGTCTGAGAGGCTGCCCTGTGGATTGAGGAAAGGCACAACTAGCTGAGTTCTGACCTGGTCGCTCGCCACATTATAATCTTCCAAATGAAGAGCGCTTCTTGAGTCTGTATCTTGAACCTTACAAGCATAGTATTGAAGTGTATTAAACTTCATTCAAGACTTTTCTAGTGAACGAAAGCGTAAAGTGTTTCACCAAACACGTTTAGCAAAAAAAAAAAAAAAATAGAAAACAGATTAGTGCTTTCAGGTTGGTTTTTTTTCTTCATTTTTAACAAATCTTTTTCCGCTCCTTTTTTCCTCTTGTTTCACAAGCATCGTTGGGTAGTATTGCGTGCAGTGAGCAAAATATCACTGTACTGGTGAAATCCATCATGGTTGGAAAACGCCATCTTTTTCTACCTTTTACCAAAACACGTTTCTCCTTACCAAAACACTTGATTTAAAACTTCCGATATCTCGTGGTTGTGGTGGCGGTGATCCCTGTGTGAGGAACACATGTAGCTGAAAGGATAAAACATCGGATGGTCATGGTCCTCAACCAGTTATCTGTTGTTCTTCTTGAACCTCAAGAGCTGTGTCTGGCGCTGTGATCAATGCGTTTCCATTCTCCTCGAAACCTGAACAAGACGAGGTGAGAGATACATGGATCAGCTGTGAATTGTGTGTACTTTTACTTGCCAGTGCCATAACTGTAAACTGGGTTACTTAAAAATATACTAAGAAACAAATAAATTGGTTGGAAGCATTAAGAGCTTGACTTCTTATGGTTTTTTTTCACGAAAATCTGTTCTATTGATGTGATTTTATAGCTCAATTATGTCAAGTAAAACTAGTAAGAACAAGGAAAAGTTTAAACACTCTGTGTGCACTCTTCATTAAGCAAACCTTTTATCAACACTGCCTAAGAGAAATATCTTTTGACAGTAAATTATTCCCAAAAAAAGTCAAACGAATAAAATCTCTCTAGAGATCTTTATTCGTACCAATAGTGAAACATAGAGTGCGGATTGTGAAAGGTTATAAAACTTGGTGCTTTATCATTAATGTTGAGTCAAAACTCATACGTGCCTGACATCTTTCTGCACTTAGACACTTAAGAAAAAAAAGAGAAAAAACTGTAACACTCAGTGTATTGGTGTGAGAAGCTAGCTTCTTATTTTCTATTGTTTGTTTGATTATATGTTGTAGTAGCAAGAAGCAACATGTTATAAAGAAGGAACAGAAAAGGCTACGAAAACCATCAGGCCAGGAACTACACGAGACATTTATCCGACCGGCTTATTTTCCCTCTCCAAGTCAATGGGATTTTGTCATTGAATCCTGATTGGGCCGAATCGATAGAAAGATGCTGCACAGAAACAAAGGTATGACAGGATACCAAGACAGAAAGGAAGGGCAAGATAAAATCGAAGACGATTATTTCTGGGTGTTAAACGTGCAATCGATGGCCAGCCAGCTACAATAGTGACCTCCCTGGAACAAATCGATTGTCTTTTTTCAAGTTTTCCCCCTTTGTTACAAAGATAAGTATCATGTTTTCATCCCGTAAGGCGAGTGTGAATGGAGAAGTAATAATGTCAGCATTATTTTCTGGTTCAGTCAAAACAAAATACATGTATTGCAATGCATGGGACGGCGTGACTTGCTTGTAAACACATAGGTCCCGAGCCTTCATTGTAAAAGCCTTGCAGGCAAGTCTTAACAGCGGTCTTCAGAGCAAATGGTGGGTAGAGGGTCGAAAAAGTAAACAGCACGTAAACACTTTTGGAGAAGAAAAAAGCAGCGCTACTTTTCCCCCTTCTCAAATCGTGAACTCAACATTTCGTCAAGTACAATCGGTGGTTTCAAAGTTAAATTCGTGAAACTATACGAATAAAAATGAGGAAATGAGTTTCGGAATGTCGATGTTCTTCCATGCTCAATGTTAACCACAATCTGAGCAAGTGACACGAACTGAACACATTTTATACGAACTTCTGTACACTGCTTTACTTGCTCGTTATCAAATTCTTCTCTGCATTGTTTCGCATGCGAGCGGCTCACTGCTCGCTCTGGTGTGTCTTCTAAGAGAATGTTAAGAATGTTTATGTCCATGTTCGCCAGCCCAAACCTCGGGCCTAGCCCCTGGACATGGTGTCACGCTCTGCTAATGTGCGCATGGGAATGTCGACACGAGGAGATAGATGGCATTGAGCGCTTAGCCCTGGGCTCTTTTCGGGCCTTAATTAAGGTATGCTCTAACGGAGACTGTTCTTGTTTAGCAAGCCCGATAAACACTGTGAGAAAATGTCCAGGTAAGATGTTGGAAGAGTAAAGCTACATGCCGGTCAGAGGTCGACTAGTTGGACCGTTGACACAAGTTATAAGTTAACGTGACAACAGAACCCGAGGCGTTGTCGTGAGATTACAGACTTTAAGCAGCCAACGCGTGAGCATGACGGGAACGTCTGTGGGTCTATTTTTAGAAACTGGTTTCACTATTTTTACAGTTTCCTTGATCTGATTTCCCGATTTTTCACGTACACGTAGTGAGACACGGTGCGTGTGCTTAATAAGGTCTCTATTCTCGGCCTGAACTCATCTCTTTTAGGTGTTTTTAAGCTATAAATAAGATTACTATAATACTAGTAAGCCTAGTACCACTTTCTGTCGACCTAGTTGTTTCTGTGAAAGAGATTCCTAATCGTGGCGTGGCTGCTCATGTTATAGGAGAACCTTAATGTTTTTTTGGTTTACACAATCACTTAGTTTTTTTTCCTTTATGCAACTCTTGGGATGACCAAACGTTAAACATTTTAAAATCGCAGCTGATCCAATTAAGATGCTACACAAATCAAAACAGTCATAATATAGATCTTTAAGTCCTTTCAGCAATGAGGAATAAGATTTCGAGAAAGCTATATACAAAGTATACACGTAATTACACATCACGAGATGGGAAAGCTGCTGTAAAAGAACATGAAAAGCCACCAAAATTGTTAAAATAAAGCAATATGTTTTTTTGCCTTTCCCACGTTTTTTTTTTACTTGAAACAAATACATTTTTTACAATTTTAGAATACTCGCAGACAGGGTGAATCGAATCTCCTTGGGAAAAGGTAATGTATGAAAGGCACGAATCTCAACAGAATAAGCAAAAGAGATGAGGAACTCCTCCAGATAATTTCTAGCTTCTCATTAATCAGTTCAAGGAGTCAGTTCGCCAGCTATCGAGTTTTGCAGATTTTTTAAAAGATTGAAAAGATTCAGCAACCATGAACAACGGGGATCTGATTTGCAAAAGCCTCTATAAAAGTTGTTAAGCTTTAATAAAATATCAACAAATTTAGTTAAAGTGTAACAAGAGGTGCAAAGCAGGAAAATCTAAACACTGTATAAAGTACTCCGCCTAGCATTCTAATCAAGAGCTGCACCGATAGATTATTTGATAGATCAACTAAAAAGATAGATTCAACTCTGTACCAGAGCCTTCACAGCTGTGTAACCCAAAACAAGTGTTTCATTCTGTCTAGACCTAAAGTTTAAACGATTATCTTTAATAGTTTAGACCTAAATATTTCGAATTTCCTGCTCTTTTTCCTACATGTATATTACTGCTAAAAAAATCATCAGATTAAACAATTCGAATTTATGAAAAGGTTTTTCACACGGCTCTTTATTAAAATTATTAAAATTATACGTTATGCTTTCTATGTAACAGGTGTACGCTTTTAAATGAACTGGGATCATCTGACAAAACTTAAAACAGGAAAGTTCAATCAGGATTTACCTGATTATGAAACGTGTGAAATGAATTTACAGCTAAAAATTTACCCCCCCCCCCTCTCGTATGAGCATCTGTTCTAACGAGGAATGCCTGGAATGCACTGGTCAGTACCAGAAACCTGACGCTGTGCTTTGCGGGGGGTCAGTTGTTTTGGAACAAAGAATGGACTGACCACTTGCAAAGGCCGTCATGATTGGGTGTATTTGTGTCTCCATCTTAGCATGAGCCTTAAGCCGGTGCGAGAACTCGGCGAGATGATGATGATGATGGTGATGATGATGATGATGATAGTGATTGTAGTGGTGGTGGTGCTAGTGGTCAGATAATGAGCTTAATGCGCAAAGCTCATCTCAGACTCTCGGTACCAACAAGATGGCAATAACCAAGGACAAGCAAAAGGTTAGCATGACTGTCAAAACAACCTTGACTTATGATGTCATTTACCATTGTTTTCTGGGAAAGTTATATGAAAAGCAGCAATTGTTAAATCTTCTTCGACGAAGTAGATGCTTTTTTGAGATATACCCAAGTTTCTGCAGACGTTATAGGTAAGCGAAAGTTGCAACTGATATTTGGTATGTGGTGTGTATAAGAGTGTGTGTGTTTGTTTGTTTATAGAAAAGAAAGTAAAATAGTTGGGGTTTTCGGAAAAAATGAAAATTGCATTATTTTTTAAAGTATAAACATTTGGACTCTGCTACTCTTCCCATATTTGTTTTAGTTTTGCTCTGATTTGAGTATTTTGAAAAACTGCAAGCTAACAACTTGCATTTTTTCCTGATTGTCAATAACTTTTCGGTTTTTGTTCCTATAGAAGCCAAGATAAACAACCTTTGACCTAAGCCTTCTTCGCAGCCAACCAGACAAACCTGTACATGTCCTTAACCTTTACTGGTGAATTGGTATGGACAGTGCTGCTAAGAGAGGAATGGTGGTAGTCAAAGTAACGGTTTCGAAAGAATGTATTCGATATGTCACATTTGCATTCTGATCATTTTTTTATGATGACCAAATCCTTTTTGTGTGACATTTTAAACTACAATATTTTCTGAGGCATCCTTTTACGTAAGCTTCGTTAAGTTTTCGAAATAATAGCGTCCATAATAAAAATCATTTCAAACATGATAAAGGTTTAGAATATGATTAACATCCTGCCATGATAAAAAACGTTTATAAACCAATTTATTTATTTTTTTCAAATGATTGCATACGCATTTGATTTTGTAAGATAAAACTCGTGGCGAACATATATACATATATAAGTGTCTTAGAGAGTCATCGAAGAAAGAAATAAAGGTCAACGGTCAAATACTTGAAAGTGTTATAAAATTCAAATATCTGGGATCAATAATCTCCGACGAAGGATCAAAGTCTGAAATGCTGTCCACAATAGCCCGGACTACTGCCGCTCTGACCAAACTTAAACCCATCTGGAACAATAACAACATTGCTATCAGATCTAAGATCAGACCTCTACGTTCCCTGGTCATGTCAATTTTTCTCTATGTCTGTGAGTCGTAGACACTGAACGCTGATACTGAAAGAAGAATCAGAGCCATGGAAATGAGGTGCTACAGAAGATTATTTGGTATCTCATATTAAGATCATATCACAAATGAGGAAGTGAGACGAAGAATTGAAAACGCCATTGGACCAAATGTTGACCTTCTGACCATCGTTCGGCAACGGAAACTGAAATGGTATGGGCACACAACTCGCTCATCTGGCCTTGCCAAGACCATCATGTAGGGTACCGTAAATGGAGGCAGAAGAAACGCTGGGAAGACAACATGAGAGAATGGACAGGACTTGAGCTGAGAAACACCTTACGGATAGCTGAAGATAGAGAGGAATGGAAAGCTATGGTTAGGTCAGATCCTTTTGCGCCCGGACGGATCCCAAATCTAAGGGATAGGTACAGGTACAGGATAGATGGAAAACTTGAGCTTTATTAAACTTCACTCTATTTTCTTTACAACTGACCTTTCTCTCCATTGACAAAAGGTGCACTGATAGTCTCCCCTGCCTCTTGATACTGCAGCTTGAGATAAGCCTCTATCGTCTCTGTGGGACTTGGTTTGGTAATGCTCTCCTTGATGTTGCTTTTCTCTTTGGGGGTGTCATCGTTACCGTCACTTTTTGTGGCATTCTTATTGTGGTCGACAGATGGAACACTCGACTCTGTTACGAGGCTGCTTTCCAAGCTTATCATCTTCATATTGCTGTCATCGGTTTCACGAGGTTTAGGACTGCTAGGTGGAGATTTATCCGATTCCATCGATTCGTCCGCTTTCTCCAGATGTTCTCCGTGTAGCACGCCGTTCACAGCTTCATTGACGATTCCGTTGATGACGGACTCGACAGTGTCATGTTGGTCTGTGGGCGTGGGAGTACGCTGCCCGCTTCCTTCGCTTTCCTCGCTGCTGTGGTCTACAGGTTGATTCTTTGCAAACTCCTCGGTCGAGCATCCAGGGGCGTCTTCAGTGATAGTAATATCTGCACTTCGCGAACCGTCATCTGCAAAAAATGAGTCCTCAGTTTCGGTAACTTGCTCCGGAAGCTTCGATGCAGGGTTGGGGTCGCTTTCTTTGGCCTGATTACTCTCGACTGTGGAAAATAAACAATGGGTGGTAACAGAATTCGGTGTAAGCTCCAGTACTTTTCAAATTTATTTCCAGCTCTTTATCTATCTGTAGCCTAATCAAAGCTGTCCCTCATAAGGCTTTGTACAAATCAATATGAAGGCACATGATAATAAAAATGGACAAAATTTCACCTGTTTTCGACCTCCCTTAACTCTTTATTACCCAAGAGCATTCAAAATTGAACTTTTTTTTTTTTACAAAACTGAGGTCGTTGTTAGCAAGGGCGCTACCATGGAAGCGTTTAAAACTTCAACACTCTACCTTTATCACTTTTTATGACGGACCTTTTTATGATAACAAAGAAGTAGAAGAACTTATGAAAAAATGACATTTTTTCAAACATGCTGTTGTAAACTGCTGGACCGACTTTCGAAGGATGCCACTAACTGAAATGTCATTGCTAAAAAGAACGATTTTGTGAGTTTCTAACGACTCAACGATGGAGAAATTGGCGTGCTGAATTTACAAAAATTATCTCAAAACAAAATTTCGAAGCTTTTTCAATGTTTTGAAATATTGAGACTCCTAAGTCCCGTTGAGGCATAATAATAGTTGTCTGTGTTACGAAAAAATGTTTAATTTGCCAAATGACTAGTTGATCAAAACATAACTGCAAATCATGTTGGGCATCTGTAAAATTTGTAAAAATGCTATAAATCTGGCATTTAATAATCCATGGTTATAACAAAATACGATCTATGTCATTAACTAATTCATATTTTTTTTCTCTTTCTACTTCTCCCAACCTCTCGGTTTCTCTCTCTCTCTCAAATAGTCGCAAACATGCGCCTTTGAAAGAGTATTCTTTGCGGTTTTAGAAAATAACTGTAAAAATCAACTTTATCTTTTTTCTTACACTCTTAGAGATAATTCCTTAAGCTGTGAACTGTTTAGAAACTTGCCTTTTTTTTCTTCTTAAAACTTAAGGGGTTTGTATTTTCAACAATGACATATGGTATGCTGAGTCTCCAACGCTTTAAGTGTTTTACCCTATCTTGACCATTTAGTCAGTATTTTTACCTTACTGAGATATTTTAGATATTCTAGAAACATTTTGTGCTATTAACAAAAAATTAATTTGGAACTTGTTATTATAATTGCTCGCTAATAAACGACAAATCACATTATCTCTGAAACCAAAAAACAATGAATATTTTGGGAACCATAAAATATATAAAAACAAATTGTTTGACGAAGACAAAAAATGTAACTCACCAGTTTCCTTGGTATCCGTCGACACCGCATCTTTGGCTGAATTTTCCTCCAACGTGCCAATCATGTACTCGGCGATTGTGATGGCGGCCCGCGGTTTGGACGAGGCTATGATCATGTCTTCATCCACTGGCTTCTGACTGGTGGTATCTTCTTTGGTACCATTGCGCACCTGTGCCAAGCAGACTGTAGTGTAGACCTGTCTATCGAGAAGTCCCTTTGTTGCCTCTCCTGAATCCTCGTCGACGGTAACAACATCTTTGGACTCACAAATTACATCGGCATTCTCACTTTTCTCAGCGTCTTTTTCTGTTTGGTGGTCAGAAACCACAATGCTCTGAACTTCTTTGAGAAGATTGCCAGTGTCTTCTGTGCGGAGTGATTTGTTTTCGTCCTCATCCGTCTTTGATGGAGTAACGCTAACGTTACTGAGAAAACCTGCGCTCACAGGTAAGGAGCCCTTAGCGTACTCGGTTTGCACAGACGTGGACGTAGTTTTAACTTTCTTCACAGCCGGCACGATCCATTCTTCCATGGGAGTTTCCGCCTCGGGGCAGGTATCATCCACACTAGAAGGTCGAAGCACAATGGTTGCCGTGGAAACGAGGGTCGGAGACTGAAGGCTGGAGAATGTCTCGGATTCTTCCTCGTCGTCATCGCTCCCTGAATGCTGGGAGCGCTGCTTTTGTGGCTGCTCTATCTGCTGCTGCTGCTGATGGTGATTAGAAGACGTTTGCAGTTGTGAAGGATCCGTATCGTCAATATCTGAATCATCTTTGCTACTTACGGTAAAGTCACTTACAATGTCTTTCGTGTTCACTCTGGGGCTAAAAAACTCACAACTTACCTTCGGCTTTGTGGAAGCCTCTATTATTGGCTCAACAACTAATGAAGACTCACTGGCTACAGGCATTTCTGAAATTTCACTTTGGGAATTAAATGAACAAGTCTGTGAAGTATCTGGTTGATGCATATTTTCGTTGTGAGAAAGCTCCTCGCTTGGAGCAGCAAATGCCGTTGAGTTCAGTTTAGCCGTAACATTATCTAAGACACAGTTCATCACAGAAGTTTCTTCCCCAGCTTGGGATTCTAGCCCAGGAGTATTATGCTTATCTTCTATACTAGCATTACCATCAATATTCTCAGTCTCTAGATCTGTTTTGGATAAGTCACTTTGGATCTCTGTGTTTATTTTGGCATCGTCACTATCGACACAGAGGACTGCTTCCTTTTTCAGATCACCCGAAGCAGTGCTTACTTCTACGGCAACGTTTTCAACTAGCGTGTCGCCATTCGCACCAATCTCAGTATTTAGAATGTCTTTGTGTTCTTCAATGGTTTCACCCGCGGTGGTTGCGTCAGACGGGACTGGGTTGTGAGCTCCCAGTGTAACTGGTGAGTACTGCTCCACGGGTTTCCGGGGTCGCAGTTTTCTCGGCGGGGGCGTCACGTCCACAGACTCTGCAACACTCTTGGGAGTTGTGAGAGATACAGTTCTTTCGACTCCGCTATCGGAAGCACCGCTGCTCTTCTTCCGCAGAATGGCTGTTCGCAACCGAGGACCAAGGGATATCTTTTTCAGGACGTTTGAGCCGCCGTTGCTACCGTTTAACTCGCAGTCTGAACCTGGGGATGTAGGCTCGCTAGTATCGGAGCCCGGGGTCTTTGTCTCGTCTGACAGAGGGCTCTCTAGGGGAGGGGACTGGGGTGGTGTACAGGATAAATCTCCATTCACAGGCTGGCTATCTGGGCAAAGCTCGCTGTTCTCAGAGTTTGTAGCGATAGAAAGAGGCTCCACGCTGACATCGACACTCACGCTAAGGTTTGGACCTGAGGAGCGAGTGTCATCTTCTGGCTTATCTTCTTCTATCTTGGCCTGATCTAGAGGACACACCATAGTTTCTACTGCTTGAGGGGCGATTGTGTCAGCTTTCTCTGGTTCTTTGGTTTGCTGTGAGACAGCTGAGCTTGTTGATGGAGAATCAACATCTACCTCAGCAACTTGTTTCAGCTGTTTATCTTTTTTATGAAATAAACTGCTTAGTCTCTTTGGCATTTTAATTTTCTTGTCACTTTTGTTCTTCTCTTTCTCTGCCGCTTTTTGCTCAGCCTTCTTCCGTTTTTCCTCCTTTAACCTTTCTTTCTCCTTCGCCTTTTCTGCTTCTTTTTCCTTTTTTAACCTCTCTTTCTCCAAACGTTTGTTCTCGCTCGCGTCACTTTTACTCTGCTTATCACTTTCCGATGAAACAGATGCGGTTTTCAGCTTTTCTTTCACTGTTTCCTTTACTTCATTTGTGCCATTTAATGTCACCTCGCCCCCAATAGCTGCTACAGTCGCAGACACAGCGGCCACCTCAGCGCCGACGTCAACCGCTGCTTCGTTGAAATGTTCTGTTGGTAGAGACGCTTTAGCGGACTCTTGATCTGTCGTCTTATCAAGCGATGCTTCCAAAGGTTCAGCGTCTGGGTCTTCCGTGAGGATGGAAACTACAGGAGCACTTGGAGAGTTTACAGGTGCTTCCGGCAGGAGCTGTTGAATATTTTCTTCTACCTTCTCAACAACATTGGCTCCGATAGAGGGCTGTTCTACAACATTGGATTGCATTGTCGTCTCCGATGTTTTAGAAATCTCCTCATTTTCTGTGTTGAGTTTCACTTCAGTGGATTGTGACAAGGAAATGCTAGCTTCATGTTCTGCTGCTACAGCGGGAGCGCTGGTTGGCTGTGCTTCGACTGGTTGTGTGGCCGATTGTCTACGTCTGGGAGGCGCCTGAGGGGATGGAGAAGATTCTTGGGTTATTTGTGTTAAGGGACAGATAACTGCCTCCACCGCTGGAGGGGTAGCTTCAACATGTTTATCTGTAGAGAAAACGATGGTTTCTTCGACAACCGGTGCCTGGTGGTCACTTGGCTTCCCACTCACCTCTTCAGCACTGGCTAAGGTCTCGGATTCGACTTCTGTAGGTGAGAGAGTTGCATGCACTTCAACTGCGTTCTCTCCATAACAAATACCTTCTTCATTCAACCGCATCTGAGCAATATCCATCGTCTCGGCAACAATTGAAGAAGCTACGGCGTCCAAATCTTCTTCTCGTTCAAGGTCTTTTTTAACGTCCTCTCCAAGCTCCTCCGACTTTTCTACTTTTGATTTAGCATCAATGTGGGCAAGAACCTGTTGAGTGAGATCAGAAGCTAAAGAGGAACTTTTTCTTTCCTCTGCTGCAGTCAAACAGGCGATTGGCTCATCCGCAGTTTCAGGCGCCTCTACCGACTTGGACTTATCGGCGAGGTCTGGCGTTACCTCTGATGGGCTCAAAGCTTCTGCTTCAGTCCCGCTTGTTGTTGCATCCTCGGCCTCGGAGGTAGAAGCTTTCTGTTTAGACTTGCTCTTTTTCTCCTTTTTGGAGCTTCTCTTTTCCTGCTTTTTCTTTTTCAGAGATGACTGCTTCTTTGATCCGCGCCTGCCTTTGGTCTTTGGAGGGGCTTTAGGCGCTTCATCCCCTGACGCTTTGCTAGTTTTTGGTTTGGATTTTCCCTCTTGTTCTGGTGTAAAACAAAAAAGTTTACCTGTATTAGTGTTAAAACTCAGAGCAAATGAGTTATAAATATATAGTACATGAATTTGCAAAGTAAATTTATGAGACTCTTATACCAACATATCTTACATGCTTTGACATCAAGGTAGATGGTAGAACAATATTACAGTAACGTCAAATATCCATATACCTTTATAAGAAAAATTGTTTTACCCTCATGGTGCCAGTGTCTATAAGATGTTTCCATGTCTTATCTAGACAAAAACAGATTTTAAGCAAAAATAGACAAAAGGTAGATTACGACACACTTAGTGCAATGTATACACACAAACCCTAATCAAATGAACTGTTGACCCACGTATAAAAACAAAGATAATTACAACAGCAAGATAATATACAAAAAGATATAGTAACTAATTTGGTACAAACCGTGGTCTGACAAATCCACTGTTTCAATCTTGGTGTCATCCTCGTGTATTTCCAATTCTTCGAGGAAAAGACCTGGCAATAGATGAAGGAAAGTTTTAAAAGATTTTAATCATTATATGTTTAGTGTTTGGGTACTTTATGGTTTAACCTGTTAAAGAATATTATCGCAAGGTTCTAGCAAGATTGTTTTTAATTTTCTTTAAAGTTAGCTACTGGTTTGGAAACAATAACATTTAAAAAGGTTGTCAAATATCATATTTGCAGTTAAACCATTTGCTAAGAAAAAGTTCTGGTTATTATATACTAAACTTGAAGGCTGTTATTTACGCAAACGAGTCACGATTCACATAATCGCTCGATACTGAGTTCTTTGATAAAATGTTTGCTTCCTTTAAAAAAAACAGACCCTGATCTCAATATATGACCTCAACGTTTTAAATAAGATGAGCTAAATTAATCAACATTAGGCTTTCTCCTAGCAGAAGGTCAAAAAGACTCACTTTGAGGTCTTGCAGGGGAAGCGGCAGCCCCAGCCTCGTTTTGAGGTTCTGGACAGGAAGTAGGTCTGGTTCCGTTCACAGAGGAAGACGTTGTCTTTCTGCGACGCGGCCATTTTCCCGATGGAGTTCTTTTCAGCGAAAACAGACCACTGACTCTGAAGCGCTTGCGTTTGTTCTCTTTTCTCCCTAGAAATATAAAAATTAATTTAAAGTAATGATGAAGGAAAGAGGCGATGACTTCGTTGTATTATCATAGAAATAATATTTACAATTATTTGAAAATGTTGATTAAAAAGTCTAAGCTTTTGTCGATGATTAAGCATATCAAACTGTAATACTTTTAAACCAGAGGATCACAACTAGTTTTTCTTCAACGTCAACCACAACCACAAAAAAGTTGCGTCCGCTCGCAGTTTCTTCAAGGCTTTTCAAATAGTTTGTGACAAAATTTGCTTACATACATGCTATGATGGCCTGGAAATCTGAAGTGTCCAAATGGTCTGGTAGAGTTTCTTCATCTTCCCAACCTTCTTCTAATACAGGTAGTTTTAAAAACTTCAACATTGCTCAAACAATCAGAAGCACAACTTAAACGTAAAAAGAGCTTTTCATGTTTGTTTACTATTTTAAATTGTTTTCTAACTCTGTTTTGAATCTTTTAAATTAGCAAGGGAACATTAGAAAGGAAATTAAATCTGCGACTGGTGGAAATCTCTGTATTGTTTCAATTCTTTTTTATTTTTTAACTGTAAAAAAGCACGCAAAAGAACTTCACAACTGAAGCAGAAATATTTTATTTCCCATGTCCTGTTTGTATGAACTATCTCACTGCACTCGCTGTGACTAGCAACTATTAAAACATCTTTGCATCTAGGTGTGGGCGTCGCTGGACATGATTGAACCATTGATCGCCCCTAATCTCACTCGTCCATGCGTGTGTTCATCCGCCACACGCTTTGCTTGACATCTTCATAGACAGCTTGAATACCGTGATCAATGAACCGAGACACCGGAAGCTGTAAGCTTTGAGATGTTCGTCACTTAATATAATTATATGTCGGTGATTTCAATATCGCATAAATTGGGCCTTTTTCACACACGCAAGAATGACAGAAGTCCAATTTTTAACTCTTGAACCCAACGAAGAATAAAAGATCGTTTCGAAAGGGAATAATGGGCGTGATTTATCATTGACATCGATTCAATAAAGTTTCCAATGAATAAAGTTACAACATGAAGTCCATGTCGCGTTTGATTGATGGGCAGGCCCAGTTAGGTGGGGTTAAGTCCCCGTAATGACTCTATAATCAAAGAGGAAACTATATGACATCCACCTGGCGTGTGTAACATGGTATTAGTATATTGCAAAGTGAAAGACTCTTTGAGTTGTGTATCAAAAAGACGGGGAAATGCTTTACAAATAACCAACTTGTAAACTTCGTCCGTAAAAAATGTAATCTTTAAAACTAAATTAAAACATTGTAAAGGTGATCTGTGAAATCTATCCAGGAGAAGAAACAATTAAGATTCTTTTAGTTCTGCGTGTAACGCCAACGTGTAAGCAAAGTAAGGCAGGGGCTAAAAATTTAAAAACAGGTGAACTTTTAATACATATTGTTTAACAGATTACTGATCATTGTAGGTTTACAGACTATCAGGAAACTCTATCACCCTCCGATAGCCCTATCCAATCCATTTCATATTGTAAGGAATTACGCGAACGTGGACAGAAGTTTGCCTTATTACAATCATTTCTTGCATCAGTTGTTTACCAAGTATCTAACTTACTTAACCTCAACTTTTTATTAAATAAGTTTATCAATTGGTTTTCCCAAAACCTTTCTAATTATGTTCAGATTTTCTACAATCTATATCGGCGTGTCTTGTGCATCTATATGTCTGTCTCTGTATCTCTCTTTATCTACTTCTATCTCTTTTTTTTCTCTCTGTGAGTTTCTTCAACGAATCGCTTCGGATCTTCTCATGTACTGTTTTGCAAAACAGTCGAGCTCTTTTATTTTGCTGAAAGCATAGTCTTCAGTTTGGAAAACAGATTATCTAAGAAGACCTAATTACAGTGTACATGGACCCCTGTCTTCAATGCAAAGAGACTAGGACAACTTTCATATATGTTATCGCAATTAAATAAATTAAATCAGTGGGTTTTTTTTGTGGCAAACAAAGCACTCTTTTTCTTCTAAACATTGTCCTCTTTTTTTAACGTCACAAATGTAGAGTCCTTAAAATGAAGACAATAGCGAGAGAGAGAGAGGGAGAGAGAGAGAGAGAGAGAGAGAGACAGAGAAAGAGAGAGAGAGAGAGAGAGAGAGAGAGAGAGAGAGAGCAGTGTTTCTTGTTTCTTGGATGCTGGATGTGACATGGAGATAGCGATCTGCCCCACAGTTCTCGCCTGTTCAACCTCTGAGTCTGTGACATTCTAGATGACCTCTTACCTGAGGAGGTGTCTGAGGTGGGAGAGGTCGTGTCATCAGCCTCGATCTGGACATTGTCATTGCCGCCAGAGGTGCGCACTTCGATGCTTCCATTGGCCAAACCAGAGGACTTGGTGTCTCCATTGGCCCGACTGGACTTGACAACGCTGCTATCTGCTGCCTTGACGCTATTACCAGGTGTGTACGATCGGCGCTTTGAAGTGGCTGCGCAAAAATAATTGAAGATGTCAAGGTTGCAAGAAAGCTAATTATGATGTTAGTGATAAATTAATGGTACTAGTAGTAGTAATAGTAGTAGTAGTAGTAGTAGTAGTAGTAGTAGTAGTAGTAGTAGTAGTAAGAGGAGTGGTAGTAGTAGTTGCAGTAATAGTAGTAGTAGTGGTTGTAATAATAGTAGTAGTAGTGTTTGAGTAGTAGTTGTAGTAGTAGTGGTAGTAGTAGTAGTAGTGGTAGTAGTAGTAGTAGTAGAGTAGTAGTAGTAGTTGTTGTTGTAGTAAGAGTAGTGGTAGTAGTAGTTGAAGTAATAGTAGTAGTAGTAGTTGCAGTGATATAGTCGTAGTGATTGTAGTAGTAGTTGTAGTAGTAGTGGTAGTAGTAGTAGTAGTAGTAGT
>BMAT01011637.1:111105-128287 GCA_019649035.1 Elysia marginata | reverse complement strand
TCTCTCTCTCTCTCTCTCTCTCTCTTTTTTTTTCTCTCTCTCTCTCTGCTTATTATGAAGATGAAAAATTGTATGAAAAAGTAGACTTTAGGTAAGTAAAAAGTAGTTACTTATTTTATTTTCATAAGATAATGATCATGTAAAAAGCGAGACGAGAAGAAATGTCACGATGAATAATTTTTTGTTTCGATGTTCAATAAACTTAAAGGTTTAGCTTACACTAAAGCTTGTCAGATTTTACAGATCTCTGACCGGCTTGACTGATCTAGCAATTCTTACCTTGTCCCATGGCTAAATCGTCACGGGCCTAACTTGAAGCGCAGATGCATTAATCTGGAATGCGAGAAAAAAATACACTATTAGAATAAAATGCTAAGAACAATAAACAAGGGGGGCTGTTGGTTGGTGTAAGCCCCTCTATAGAGCGACTGCCAAAACAATTATAATGAAAATACATTAACACAATCAGCGCTGGGTCAGAATTGGCTTGAAAAAATGACCTCGTGTGAAATACAAAATGCTTGTACAGATTTACAGCTTTTTTCAGTTGAAAGGTTTAATTAACTGCGTGTTAAAAAAGTGAAGTTTGACCTTGAGTTTATGTAGATTTTCGACAAATATTATGATTATATAACCTGTAACACTTCTTTTTACTTTTTTGCCACTCTTTGTTTGTGTTTATAACCTTACCTTACCATTAGGCGATACTTGGTAAGGGAAAATCCAATTAATTAAACCTATTATTACTTGCACTAAAAAGGGCCCGTTGAAATTGCTACATGTCATGCTCCTTTGAAAAAATACTGTATGCATTATTTTTCAATGACATTTTTATCAATTGCAGAAACAATGTGAAATCCATTGAGGAATAGAGTTGTAGGAGTGCAACTAAACAAACGCTAGATAAAGGTTACCTGAATACTTTCTATAACTGTCTAAATAATGATTGCATCTATAAGGCTGTCGGTATAAAAGCACTAATTATGAAAGATGACAGGCTATAATGGCAGGGCTTTTTCATTTTTTTAGTAGTTGATTTGCTGTCCCGTTTTGTTTCTTCACATCCGGTTGATGTTTAGCTAAACTCCCAGCACTCCGATAGATTTTGAGTCGATCGAATGCCATAAATTCAGCAATTTATAGTTAGCTTTTCCCCTGATTTCATGTTTGAAGAAACTTAATATGAGTTCACACTGGTTTAAAGCAGGAACTGGCAGACACACGGCAACGGCTGCTTACGGCTAAGCACATTCTTAGGTCGCGTCTATTATGGTGATTACAAACGTGTAATGTGGTCCTACAGTTTCTCCTGAGTTATGTATAGATGTGACAGTTTTATAGCTAAATCACCAAGTGAGAACCAGTTTCAAAGAAAAAAAAAACAAACCTCATCTAATTAAAGTCGTAGAGAAGGTATGTATGTGAATGCCCTCATAAAATCAAAACTCAAAGAAGGAAAGGATGCCAACAAAACAAATGCAATCCGAAAAAAGGGAACATTTTTTAGCTGCGGCTTTGGCTATTGCTCACTTACAATTCAGTTTCTTTTGTTAAAACCATCAAGATAAAAAGGCATCCCAAAAATGTTACTAATTGACTTCACCAAAAGCATTTCAAACGAAACACAGGCGTGAAAACTAAGTTTACTCTGTTCTTCGCGCTAAATGGTAGGACAGCCCTTTGGGGTTTTTTTTTCAGGCTAACCACGTATGTGTTTGCTTTGTCTTTGTCTTAGGTACACTAATTTTGCCTTCGGAGTGACTTCAAAAGACACGCGCAGCTCTTAAAGTCACGCTATTGTGACAGACTTAGAGCCAAGGTAATTATTTGTCACTTTGTGAGTCAACTTCTTCGGCCTGCACGACAATAAGCAAGTCGGTTTGATATAACAAACGTTAAAACAATTGCACGAGGAACACAGGTATGTGCTTGGGCCTGACGAAAGGTAGTCCAAGTATGCAGCACTGAAAAGTTTTTAAGTTTTTAGAAACTAACCTTATACAAAGAAGCAATCGACAAACACAGAGTCAAAGAAATTACAGAGCGAGAAGAAGGTCACATTCCGATGTCCTTTCATTTCTCGGAGATATTTAATGTAAATAAAGGTATAAAATTTCATGCAATAGACACTCGAACGATGTCAATCACGGATAATTTTCCTCGCTTTGCTGCTTGTTTGCTTGGTGTACCGATCTATTTGTCTACCTGTCGTCTATCTATCCTTCTTTCTGTGTTCTTTCTATTTATCTATGTACTTTCCATATATTTATTTATCTACCTCTCTATACATCGACCGCTTTCGATTACCCCTTTCGACATACCTCTTGCTTTCGACTCCTTTAGTAATGTCGGTTGCAAAAAAAAAAAAAAAAAAGAAAATGCAGTTTTTTGCTGAATTTGATTTCTACCAGAAGAAAACTGGACATTGAAATTTCTCCCTGACGGTAAAGGGCTACGTCGCCACCCTGACTTCAAGGTAACTGCACGTACAAAGTAAATTATATACAGTAACCTTGCGGTAACTTAAAGTGTTAAAGGTTTTGGTAGCATTGTCTCGGATTAGAATTTACCAGCTGTACGCGGATATAGAATAGGGTATGAAAGCAACTGTAAAAAGGGTAGGCCTACAACCATTCTAAGGTGGGGTGAAAAACAGCTTTAAAAATCTGGTTTGGAGTATCAGAGAACGTTTTCAACGCTTCTTCTAACACATTTTTTATCTTAATTATGCAAAACGTCTTCTTTCACACTCAGCAGAACAAGACTGAGTTTCTTGAAGTAGTTACAAGCCAAATATGAATGGTTTTAGGTAGTAGAAGGCGTCTATCAATAAGACTCCTAAACGATTGTTTTCCAGAAAATTAAGTTCCGATTCTTTCATTATCATTCCCAAGATAGTTGACCATTAGGTTCGTGAAATGTTTTGTGTTTGGGCTTGAGGGAAGAAAAGTAAGTTGATACTGAGCCTAAACGGTACCTGGTTTGCCAGAAGCCACAGTGTGACTGAAAGAACAGAGAGGCCTTCTGTTCACCGCAACGACCCCTGACAGTTGTAAAATGCCATGTCACTCAGAGACAGGGTCAAGGTGTAGTCCAGGCTACTGGTGTAGTAAATCTAATACTAGGATGTCTGGTCAGAATACTTGACCATACACGACTGTTTTCGTTTCTCTTTCTTCGTTTTTTACTATCCATTCCACGATGCACTAAAACCAAACCACGCTAGTAAGAATGGCACTTCAAAATATTGTCCGTCGGGCTTCATTTCAATGTGAAACCAAAAAAGTATCTCATTCTCTAGGTAATAAGGCGCCCTATCATTGTTGCAAACCTGAACATCGTCTCGAAATAGTTTGTACAATAAGAAGGTAAAAAGCAATTTCCTATATAATAAAATATTAGAAAGGAACTTTAATTCCATAGTAAGTCTGTTCATCTCTTTGGGAAAATATATCCACCTTTTAAATTCATGAACGATTAAAAAAGGCCCAAAAAGGAACAGTTCCGGGAATGATAAGCAATGTATTATAATCTCCAAGTGGGCTTTTGTTGGCGGTAGGCCTTTATGAGATGGCCGACGTGTCGGGGAGCGGAGGAGGCAGTTCGAGACGAATGAACAACTTCATTTTACAAATAGAGTGTCTAAACAGACCGGCAAGGTGAAGGTTTTGGAAGTATAACCAATTAGCATTGTTCTAGGAGTGTAATGGTTGTCTAGATCAGAGCGTTCACCTTTTAAAGTGTATTGATGGTTTGAATACCAAGAAGTGAAGACCTTTGCTTACATTATAAGAAATAGTGAGTGTTGCGGATAAAGTACTTTCCAAGATTGCAATCTGGAGATTCCAAGCTGAAATTTAGATGAAAACTCTTTTTGATAGCATTTGAATGCTATCTCTCTCTCTCTCTCTCTCTCTCTCTCTCTCTCTCTCTCTCTCTCTCTCTCTCTCTCTCCCTCTCTCTATCTCTCTCTTTCTCTCTTTTTCATCATATGAATATCTGTTGTTTTTTTACATCTTCCGTACTATTTCTTTCTTTCAGTGGTCTCTAAATTTATTTATTTAATTATTTTAAGTTTCGATCCTACCCATCTATATCTTTGTCTAAAAAATAAATTCTGTGTTTTGATATCCATTATCTACCGACTTAATCTTTTCAACTATCGAATTATCTAATTATGCAGTTATCTCTGTTTTGCCCATCTCTCTTCCTCAAGCTTTATTTTCCTAGCTCTGCTCTTATCCCCTAACGTTAAAAATGTCTCGTTGATCAACCAGATCAGAAAAACAGGACGGTGCAGTAGCATTGTGCGTTTTATTTGGGTAATTTGGCGAGCATAAATCGTAGTTGACTCTTCAGTTATTGGTTTCCCCACTTGCTTCGATTCTTCAGACATCAAACAATCTATTCGACAGAGCACTAGATCTATGCAACAAGCTCGTTTTAAAACATAGATGGGTTAGTGCCGAGTTAATTTGTTATGACAAGTGTTCAGACACACACGATCATGTTGAAACAAATCTGATAATTAGAGTCTCTACAGAAGACAAAACAACAAATACTACTCCCCTTTCCTTCTGATGAACATAAGCAACTTGTATCCTCACTTAATTACCCAAACTCACAAAGATTAATTAACTTAGCTAGAAATTCATAAGAATGCTAAAAAGGTTATGTTATCACTTCGGCTTAATCACCGTGTTAATGCAGTAAGATATGCGAGGTCAGGAGACAGAACTCTATTGGCATGATCGTTATGTATCACACGTTCGCAGGTTGTTGACACAATTTCCTCAGTGGGGAGAAAAAGACAATTTAACTCCTATCATAGCAGTGGAATGCATCCCGTCAAATGAAAAGGCAATTAAACTTTTGACATTCCTGACCTAGACAAAATAAATCAATTAGCATGACATTCAGCTCCCACTCCGTCCCATCAAGTTGGAGATTGGCGCTGAGTTTCATTTCATAAGTGATGGTCAAAGGCATACATGTACTTAGAAAACTAACATTGTCTCAGATTCTATCGTTTTCTTTCTTGCAATGCGTCAGAGCTGGTAACTACATGTAGATTGTTCACAGGAGCAGGGGTGACACTTTTGCCTGCACCTATTATCAAAATAAAAATACTTTAAGAGGCTACACAGTTCCCTACAGAACTGCTAAACAAATTTGACTACCCCAGACAAAAGAGAGGAGAGAGGTGGGGGTGGGGGAAGAGAACGCGTTTTAACTTTACACAAACTAGACAAGACTGAGAGCCATCGATTATCTGCTACTTAGTTAAAAACTAACTTAGTATGAAATAAACTGAAACTGTAGGATACTCTGGCTAGTATCTTAGCAGCAAAACCTCCTATGTTGATATGCTGATATATGTTGATATCAATTTACAATGTTGATACCACGCCTGTCGCTAAGCAGTAACTGTTGCATGTACCTAGGTCACATTTGCCACAAATAAGTGCTCTCTAACTTCGTACATCCACATTTCATTCAAGTGGAACTATCAGTCCCCTACCTGAACAATATCCAATGAAAAAGTCAACTTTTTGGCTTCTCATAGGCCTCGTCTTACGATTTCGAATTTTAAAGAGAAATTTTGTTTACCAAGTTTCAGTCATTCATTGGCATTGCACATAAACCTAGGGCCTAGAATATACGTAGTTAAGTATGCCTTTAGCCAACAAAGCAGGGGTCTGTAATCAAAGTTAGACCACGGCATAGTTGAGATGAACAGACGATACAGGGTGGATGCACACAAAATACAACAGATTTGCGCTATATTCTGTTTCTCTGTATTTTTAAAAGTTTTCTTTTGATGAATATTATTGGGCACTGCTTTGGTCAGCTGTGTCGGTGAACAAAACTCGTCTGCGTTTGCGACGCCTTCATAGCCAGCTCCTAATTATATTCTTCCCTTTCCCCACCTATTCTTTTATTGCGATCTCTCTCTCTTTCTCTCTCTCTCTCTCTCTCTCTCTCTCTCTCTCTCTCTCTCTCTTTGTTTGTCTCTCTGTCTCTGTCTGTCTGTCTATGTCTCTCTCTGTCTCTGTCTGTCTGTCTATGTCTCTCCCTGTCTCTGTCTGTCTGTCTGTCTCTCTCTCTCTCTCTCTCTCTCTCTTTTTTTTTTATTTTCTTTCTCCTCCTTCTTTCTCACTCTTTCAATCCAAGACAATCAAATAGTCACCAACGTTTCACCATTTCTTGGAAATTCTGTGCTAAAACGTGTCCAGTTAGGTTTAGAAAAACACAGCTAGAGGTGAAGACTTACTGTCGTATTAACTTAAAGAGAAGCTATTAAGCCGATGATACATCTCTGAGTTTACGAAAGACAACACACTACAATCAAAGAACCGCGTCCTTATTGTAACTATGATAGAAATTAAGTAAATTCACTCGATAAATTAATTGTACACTAAATCAAAAGGTACATCTTTTTGTTGTATTTTTTAAAGATAAAGATTTGTTTTCTTTTGCTCATTATCAACATTCATGAAAGCAGTGTGTTATGTAGAGAGGGGCATTCCATGACACACAGCCTGTTTTTAACATAGTAATCTGTTCATCTAACTGAAGCATAGGTTGGGTTCTTGCACGGTTTGTTTTTTTCCTCCACCCCCCGCCCCTCCCCAACTCGTCACAGGTTTAAGTCCATGGCCCTGAATTGTCCTCGCCCAAAAGATCATAGTAGAAAAACGGCGTTTTACTGCAAGGCAAACGCCACCTTTCAGGAGCTGTATCTTCAGTGGGACACACGAAACGGTTATAAAATTACATCTACGCAGGCCCGCAGATAGCCATCTCAAAGGAGATGGTCTAGATAGCCGGCAGTGGTCACTTCTTGGCCGGAACACCTCCCCGGGGCGGGAGATGACCACTTGATGGGTCCGTAATTGTCAACGATCCTCGCTCTGTGGTCACCAGCGGAGAACTTATCAAAAGTGAAAGCCACGGGCGGATTACTGCGACTTCTATCGCTGTGGCCACGAAAGCCCACAGTTTCAATAGAGTGAAGACAGAATAAGCCGGTGGGACATAAAACTTCCACTCAGAGCTTTTGGATCTACACCCACAGACGGTCTTGATGTGGCGCAGGATGAAGATGGCGAGAAGATGGTGTGGTTTGGGGGAGTGGGTACCCTCAAGCCAATTCAAGCCATGATTTGGATCCGCCTGTATTGATGGTGGTACAGACATGATCTAGTTCATTCAGGTTGCTGGTTTTAGCGGCCATCTCGCGGTGCCTGTATTATTGTCGGCCGCTGGTTTAATTTCCTACGAAAGTGTCCTTATTTCATCTCTCTGTCTCCATTAACTAAGTTGCACAATGAGATAGACGCTAAAATTGTACATCAATAATACATTAAGAAGGGAAAGGGGAGGGGGGTGTTCCTTGACAAAACATTCGGCTGAAAGTGAGACCAACAAACTAATGTCATATATTTGGCTAGATTTGAAAGTTGTGATCGAAGGCTTTCATGATTAGATAGCATATAAAATAGTTTTATTACGTTCCCTATTACTAAGTCATATCTCTCGTCCCGACTTTATCTTCTTAAAATTTTCAATCTTTAAATCCAAAATTCTTCAAGATTTGGTGTGTTTTGTATGGGTATAAAACCAAAGCTTGTCAGTAATAATAATAAAAAAAAAAAACTTCACAACATGACGCCTTGCTGATTGCCGGATGTGTGTCAGAAGATCAGATAGATCTATACACTTTATGCGTGGCCACCAAGCCCTCCAGCAAGATGAAGATGTTACGGTATGAGGCCAGATGAGAATAAGATTGATAACGCTAAAGACTACAGTATGTACCGGTACTTAGTCGTCATATCTTTGTATCTTGTTTCAGCTTGGGAGAGAGATCTGGGCCTCTTTGTTTTCTTCACTATACATGTTGGCTTTTTAATTGGAATAAAAGCGGTACGAAAGTTAAGAGAAGATAGCGGAGGCAGGGCACACAGGTTGCTTTTTAGCAGACTGATATTTTTATGACAGCAAATTTCTAGTAGATTTTTTATAGAACGTACAAACGGCTGATTTGTCCGAAAAGAGCACATTAACTTTATGCCATAAATCGACTGCATATTATTACATACAAACAAGAACATTACAAAAACACACGCTTAAATAGCATTAATTTTAAAATGATTTTTAATCAAACTGTATTGTGTCTATAGCAACGATAGAAATTTTTATGTTAATTATAGCATAATATCTAAAGAGACATTCCTAAAACCGTTAAATCGGTAGACCTGCTGCTATTTATATTAAATTATACTCGACCTGTGTCTTGGAAGGTTATTTTTTAGACGGGTTACGCTGACTGCCATAGACCTGACTAGGTTTCAGCACTGAGTGTGGCTGTACGTTAGGTAGGGCAAGCGATTCCGTGGCAATGTTTCTTGCCCTCAAGGGTGTCAAGGCTCTAGGGTCCTTCCACTTTCATCGTGTTTGTCTCCTATTCTAGAATGGGTCTCACTTTCACATACTATTTTGACCTGGTCAGTACAAAAATTACTACAAGTAGCCTTTTTGTTCTGACGGACTTCAGTGCAAGGACTCTTGGACAATGTCGTAGAAACATAGCACAAAATGGTCAGAGAATAAACAAGACGGGATGCGTAGGGAGAGGAAGCAGGTAGAAAAAGGTGAGAGAGGAGGAAGGGATAAAACAAAAACATAAACTGACTGCCAATCAAGGAAATGGGTAGAAAGGCCTTTAACAGGCAGAGATATATCTGTTATTAAAATAAATGAACTTGTGGAAACGTTTTTCGTTTTCCCATTTTCCCCGTTATTTGTTTATGACATGACACGACTTTGTCTTTGTTGATTTCTTGTTTTCAAAAAACGTATCGGTAACAGAAAAACAAACAGGACGTTCAGAGGATGGTTTTAACAAGTAAATAGAGACCTTTAGCACACGCACCGTGTCTCACGACGCGTACGTGAAAATCGGGAAAGCAGATTGAGAAACTATTAAAATAATGAAACCAGTTTCTAAAAATAGACCCACAGACGATCTATTTTTAGAAACTGGTTTCACTATTTTTATAGTTTCTCAATCAGCTTTCCCGATTTTCACGTACGCGTAGTGAGACACGGTGCGTGTGCTAAAGGTCTCTAATAAAGAAATTGACGAAATCTTTCGACTTAATTTGCTTCTCTAATGAAGTGGGTTACATCTTTCTAAATAGTGAAGAGTTTTACTGAGAAGCGTACAATCTTGTTTTATTTCCTTGTTTTCAATTTAAAAGATCGCAACAGCTAACACTGGTGAGCAAAATTTATTTGTTTGTCCTAGCCTGTATTTTAAGAAACTTCAGTTTCAATAGCTTTTTTTCGGTGTGTTGTGGGGGGGGGGGTGTCAATAGCCTTGATACTATTTAGGTTCGAAATATTGTGTTCATAATTTGATTACGGACAAGCAGGAAGTGTATAAAAATATTGTTCACCTAGATTATGATATTTGGAAACTTTCAGGGAACGGGGAAAACAGTTGAACGAGAGAGTAACACGGGACACAAAGCCATCTAGAATTAACTGGACAGCAGACGGTCATTTTAGTGTCTCAAGATTCACAAACACGAAGACACTGTGGATTAGAGAGACGAAGACAGTGTGGATTTGCCCTGGTGACTGACATCAACGATGTAATTGGTTTGCTCTCGCTCTCTCTCTCTCTCTCTCTCTCTCTCTAACTCTCTCGTCCTCTCGCTCTCTCTCTAACTCTCGCTCTTCTCTACATCTCTCTCTCTCGCTCTCTCTCTGTCTGTCTCTCTCTCGCTCTCTCTCTCTGTCTCTCTCACGGCTGTCCGTCCCTGGCCTTTGTGTCTCACTGAGAGAGTTGATGGAGTCTCCTGTGATGATGTTGATGGCTGGTCACTGATCGCCCTGATGTATGTACGTGGCCGTGACATTGGGCTACACCAGACCAGGGAAGGTCAAAGAACAAAACAGTACAGGTACACGATGTTCATACTGTGCCATGTGGAGAACAAAACAGTACAGGTACTCGATGTTCATACTGTGCCATGTGGCATCGATAAACGTGTGAGAAGGAGGGAGAAAGACAGACAAACAGACCGACAGACATAGAGGCACACTTTGAATGAATTTAATAAATGTAAAGAACTCCTTTAACCTCTAATGTTGCAAATTGATTAGGGCGTTAGGTGTTTTGAAACAGTTATGTAATCGAGAAAAAATTCTGAGCATCCCAGATTCTTCCTTGTGTAAAATGACTGTTCTTCTTACCCACGCACTGCAATCTTTAGTATCCTTAGACGGCTTAGAGTCAAGGGAAGTAATCGAACTAGATCTATTATATTCAGTAATAGTATAAAAAATTTTTGAACTGATTTTGCGATCATAAAAATTATAAAGGTAATGCCGAAGATTGTCGTAGGCTTGAAAAGATGAAAGTGAAATTGCCATATTTGTGACAATCATTTTAAAAAATCGCCGGAAAGTACCGTGCATTACAAGGAAACGCTTATGGGTTGTTGAAAACTTTCATTTATTCAATCGTATGCGCAGGTAAGGCTAACGCTCTCTCATCCAATTCCTATATCTTTTCTAAACTTTTGTAGGGTCAATATTGATATTGATGTAGTCACTTAGATTTCCATTCATGCCCATCTTCACTTTTTTCTCTGCTAAACTCTTCACCACATGTATTGTGAAAGGATGAGAATTCAAAAGATTCACATTTAAGATAAACCTTTATGATAAAACTATTTTTAATTTTAATACTTGAAACGAAATATCCTTTAGCCTTTGATGAAGTTTTACTGCTTTTTTATGAACAGCTAGCAGAGCCCTACAGGTACTGCGCAATAAAAAATATGGTTTATCAGTAAACCAAATCCTTGATGTCTACCTTTGAAAAACTTTTTTTATATCCTGAGAAGCGAGACTGAGGTTCGAGACCAGGCCGCGTTACGCCAATCTTGTCTCGTTTCTCACCCGTGTGGTCTCACTAGTCACTGGTCAGTGATGTGAATGGACTTAGAGGATGGTTGAGTTCCCCAGCTGAAACAATCCCTGGAAAAGCCCTGTGGATATGTTCTTCTTATCAACGCTGTGTCTCCCTACAATGGACGCCTGCTGGGACGGGGAATCTCGAAACCCCAGGTTCTAGTCGCTAGAGCGAGCGAGAACAAAAGAACGTCTGCCTATTGGCATGAAGGGACAGTCCAGATTCAGCCAATTTCACTCGTACCCCAGAAATGACGTCGTTTCATGAGACCGGATATATTTTTGTAGCAATTTGGAATCCGTCAGGAGAGGGTATCTGTAACACAGCTATTCAATTGGTTTGGACTAGGTAGTGCGAGACATCGGGATATCATCACCCCAGGATGAAGTTACAGGACATGCGAACTTGAGGGCCAGAGACTTGATCGCCAAAACTTCTCTGAGGCAATAAGTTCAGCTGTAAAGACTTTTTGATAATGAACTATCTAAAAAAACCAAGTTCGTTTAGAGCGATAGAGATAGATAGAGAGAGAGAGACAGAGAGAAAAAGAAAAAGATAGAAAGAGAGAGACAGAGTGAGATAGATACTAGCCAGTATAATTGCATATGAAAGTCTTCGTCATGTGAACTTTTGGATACCAGTCTTAGGTATTGTCGACTTGTTTGTATCTAGTATTGGCGTGAGCTGCGGTGGCATACATTGTAGTTGCTTTTTTGGGTTAATTACTGTGTGTTTATCACTTCAAAAATTTTCGAAGGCAGCAAAATGAAATACCGTTATCCTTTTTTGTCATCAGCTGTTATTGAAGTTTAGAAGCTTTCATGAAAATGAGACACAAAATTAATGAATGGAAACTGTCAAAATACAAAAAGTTGACCTTAGCGAAGACTTGCATTCGTCATCTAGCATGGCATAGTGTTATAGGATTGAATAAGCTGACTGTTACTCTCTCAGTTGGTAAAACGCCAAAAAAGAATTAGAGATACACGCTCCACGTAATGGTTACATCGACGTAACAGAGACTGTGCAATGAAGAGCCCCTCCCCCCAGATCCTAAGGTTGCTTGACGTAACAGAGTCGTCACGATTTCCTAGTTTGAACGTTGAGCGTAGTAGTATGTCATATCACTGCAGGTGTTGTATGACACGATTGTCCTTGTTGGTATCTATTGTCAGAAATCAAACAACTGAATATGTCAACATACTCATCAGAGAAAACCTTCTTATCTTTGTCTAATGATTACAATATTGCTAACAGCAACGAGTTTGAGCTTCAAGAGTTAAAAACTGAAGGAAAAGGCAAACGAACGAGTAGGAAGAAAAAAAGAATGAAGTAGGCTACGTATAAGAAGACAGATACTCGGAGGTTACATTGGTTTATTCTGTTTTTCTTCAATAGCAATACTGAGGGGAAATTTAGTCTTTATGGTCCTACAAGAGTCAAGATACTCATGTGCCACTCAGAAAGTATCAACAAAAAAATGACGTGTTCGATATCTTGCCGTTTTATGCTACAACAATTTTTGTTGGGGCTCTTGCGGCCATGAATTTTGATAGAAGGCTGGTACCTTAGCACCTCCTCTCTCGAGCCGTCCATATATTCCACATCGGGGGTATAGAGTTTGAGCCATCGATAGGAGTCCATGGTCTGAACCCTTCTCGTCACTGCTGTAGGAATTCGTTAGTCCATCACAGGTTTAAAACTTGAGCGATAGTCTCAACAATTTTATTTCAATTGCAGTTTTTTTATTTGCTGATTCTAGTTTATTTATATTAATCCAGTAAAATGGTATGCTAAATACGTGTGGGTATTTTTTTGTAATCTCCAAACGAATCCAGACCATTATCTGTTGTCTTTTAAAGCCACCCAGAAACATGCAACACTCAATACTCACAATCATGGCCAAACCAAACGAATGCAGCCACATTATGTAACAGTACGGAGGTTTCGTTCGGCCTTAAAGTCATGTGGTCTCTTTCTAACATTCAGATTAGGGTGTATTAAAGCTGGAGTTTTGTGTATGATTTTCCTTATGTCTATCCTGATGTCTATGTTTGTATTTATTGGTTGAAGTGCGGTCGTGGCGCCAGTGTTGTCTTTGCTTGACAGAGTGATCTAACACACCAAGTCCAGAGCTAGCCTCCTGTCGTGTCAGGGCGACCGCCAATCATAAAACATCTTCAACAGTGATTGCCACAGACCAGACAAGTGACGCTCCTCGACACCGATCATTACCACATCTGGGCCTCTTTCATTATTGTCTCATCATTGCCCTACATGTATTGAATCTTCCATCCGTCACGTCCATCCTCAGTTCTATTAAAGTAAACGCACAGACACACTCAACTTTATAGGGAAATGTCTTTGGGTAAACGCCTCTTGTCCCTTGTTTTTTTTTTCTTTAATTCATCTCTCACATACCCTTCATTTTTTCACACGTATTGCCATCTCAATTCTTTAGACATCGAACATGTTGCTTTGCAATTTATATCCTTGCCAAAAAAATCGCCTGTGTATCCTTTCACATAGAAGCTTATAGAGAAAACGGATTAATCAGTGTCTACAGTTTTCAATATTTAAAAATCAATACAAATTATGATACTTTTCTTGTTTGTTAATTTGGACAAAATTTTAATGTCTACACTGGACAAGAAGGATAATGAATCTACTGCAGTCTTTTGTAAACAAGTTATTAATTTTAAAAAATTAAACTAAACCGCTCAAAGATTTTGAATAAATAGTAGAGTTTCCTGTTGGTTTCCTTTGTTGGTGGAAAGGCCAGTTAGGTATGTGACATCTCAAGAAGTCTCTGCCCATCTGAATCATTCCAGGGCTTTAGCAGGGGACGAAATGAGGGGTCGTGTCAAGAGGGGATTGTTCCTTTGAAGAGGCTTAGCGGGATTTCCCCACCCTCTCAGATCAAGAGAAGAAAAAGATGGGCGCAATCAAAGTATTTGTGATCTGATTTAGTGGTAGCGCTGGCTCCGGCACTTGGGACTACGAGACCTTTTACCAACGGTGGTGTTCATCAATACAATCGATACGGATCTGATCCCTGGGTTCAGGCAAGTCAATACAAGGACCTGGATTCTTTCCACTCTTTCAATCATGAACGGAGGTTAGGCGCGCACTCGGCCTTTCTGATTTCTGCCTCATCCAGGCCGAAACAGCAGTTAGAACAGTCGTTTGATAGAATAGTATCAGAGTAACATGGAAAGAAAAAGGACTTTGTGAAAAAGGACTTTGTGGTGAGGAGTAGCGAATCAGGTAAGAAAACCCTGGACAGGGGAGAGAGGTAGATAGTGCAAGCATGTATATCCTAAAGATTGAAGAGTTGGTACCTCTTTAGTGGTTGGTTGGAATGGCCACGGAGTTACCTCCCTGTCTCCCTACTATGCTAAGCTACGGTTACCTAGATACTGATGATCAGCGACAGCAGCATTTCGGAGATCTCCGTTACTAACCGAATGTCGGTCAATTTATGCTGTAGCAGTTTGTTATTCTTTAGTCTCTGCCCTTATCCTAATGTTAAGTGAAACTGACAACTGACAATGTGTCTGTCACAAACAGTACTATTTGCGTTTATTTTACATCAAAACTCTCCAGTATTTTAAATGATTATGTCAAAGTTAAGTTTGGATCAGATAAGGTTTTTATTGAAAGTAAAAGAGAGATAATGAAATTGTTTTTGTAAATAGAATGTAAACAAAAAAAAAGATAGCGCCCCTTCCCCCCCTACCGCCAAGTAAACAAGTATAATGTATATCACAAGGCTCTTTGCATTAATCGGATGTTAAAGCTTTTATTGACTTGACTTGACTTAAGGCCTTCCGCTAGGAGTGTCGTCCGATCTCTTTTATTAGAGACCTTAAGCACACACACCGTGTCTCACTACGCGTACGTGAAAATCGGGAAAGCAGATCGAGGAAACTATAAAAATAATGAAACCAGTTTCCAAAAATAGACCCACAGACGTTCCCGTCATACTCACGCATTGCTGCTTAAAGTCTGTATAAAGCTTTTATTAAACTCCAAAATTTATACAACTGTACACAGCAGAGTTAAGGAGTCCCATAAACTGCCAACACTTCATTCTGTTGAAAGTGGCATCTGAAATTAAAATATTGTGATAGCCTCTTTTTGATAGTCTAATTAGCAAGTAAACACATCTGATTATATACAGCTGTCATCGTCCCGCCTTGGCAAAAAGATGTCATTGTGAAAAGTTTTGGAAAAAGACGACCTTTAGATGTGCTTTGTAAGCTTTTGAATAATAAATTCACGAAAGTCAAACATGTCACACCGAGAGTAAGCTTACGCTGGACTACTGAGATAAATAATTTTAAGTTCTTTATCACAGCGCGTTTCTGTAACAGTGGAAGTTCGTTTCGAAAAGACTTTGGCAAGGGCATTTCCCATTTGCTTCATTGGTTGTATTCTTATACCTTGTTTTATTTGTTTGTAAGTTGTTCAACCTAAGGTCCGCTTTTAGCAGACAAAATGTAGAAGGAAAGCATTGCGTGTGATGAACATACAAATAACAGATTTTTTGCAATTTAATGATTTACACAGTCCGATATTCAGATGTCCTAGAATTCGAATAGCTGGGGGTTTTTTTTGGTTTTTTTTTTGTTTGTTTTTGTCAATTTAGCTTGATTTAAACAATAATCACCTTTTTTCTCAGTTGCAATAAAGTTACTATGTCGTTATTTACTCGATTGATGGTTCTAATTTTGTTCACCATGCACTATAATTTATTTTTGGTAATTACCATTTTGTTTGGGTAATGCTTCGAACCACTAAAGACAAAAATTGATATATAGGTTAGCGTTATTTTTTTTTGCCTAAGACTAAAGATGCATAAATTGTCAGTAAGCGCAATCTATAGGCGAACTTGTTTAACTTTCATTGTCGAATGGCCTACACTGTAAATGTTTCATAATTTCTGATTTGAATTGGGAAACTTCTCTTGAGCAGAGTCGTGTGATTAATTGGCTGGGTCTATTTGAACTCCACAAGCTCCGTCTCAATATTATGTGAAAATTCAGCTTAGCAGAGACAGCAGTACAAGAACACAGGAAATTATTACTCCCTATTAGGAAAACTTATTGCATCCTGCAAACTCTCAGAATGCAAATAACAGAAAAATGTGATAAAACATAAGGTGAGAGCTTAAAAAATATACATGTATTTGCAATTCATCGAGCCTCAACAAAATGGTAATTTTGACGACCAAACTATTAGCGTTTGCAGTAGGTTACCGTCCCATTAAGCCCCTAAAATGCCCAAAACAGAGCGTCAGATTTAAAGGCATATGGCCTTCCAGGTGGACCGAAATTTTATTTCCTCATTGTAAAAGAGAAGCGCACAAAACTTGAACTTTCACAAGCAACGCTTTCTCAGACCAAGCAAAAAGCTTCTTTGCTCTAAAGAAAAGGGAACTTTTTGTGCTATGCTAAAAATACCCTCTCCGCCAGTTTTATTTATGAGCAGGATGCAAATAGGCAAGGCCAAGACCTGTTTGTTTTGTGCATGTAGTATGTAGTTTTATGACCACTAATGTGTCGGAACATCAAAACAGACTGCCGCGTAGTGCTGTCAGGTATTAACACTAGGAGACACTTGTGAGCTATAATTGTGACACCTCATAATATGTCGTATGCATGCCAAGAAAAATGTGCCGCATATTCTGGATTGATGCGCATGGGACAGTTTGAATGAAGTTTTATGCAATAATTGGCCTAACAGGGTTAACAGAAAATGAAAAGGAGCATTCGTTAGTTAAAGATGCACTAGTCTAGCCTTAATTATTGTTAGTAATTTTATTTATCCATAACCGCCGATATAATCAAAGAATTTTCTATTGTCAAGCAGTGCAAACATTAATTTTGTTACGAAAACTGAAAATGCCGAAACGTAGGAGAAGTGAACATTTACTTCTTTTCTTCCCGCGTTCTTGAAACTCAATGGAATAATTCTGAGTTTAATTTTGTGTTTTATGTCTATGCTGAGCAGAAAGCCTCGATGAAGTCTTCAAGTGCACACATTTGGACATTCAAAAATATTGTTCTGGATGAAGCTGCCATTCCTTAAAAAAAAAAAAAGCTTCAACGGACGTCAGTCTAAAATTCTTTAAGGCGAACATATCTACTGTTTTCTAACCACAGGAGGCTTTTACAAATCAGACTCCTC
>BMAT01011635.1:61921-79490 GCA_019649035.1 Elysia marginata | reverse complement strand
GTAAGGTCACAGCTAAGACGTTTTGTTATGGAAAAAGTAAGGTCACAGCTAACAAGTCTTGTTATGGACAAAGTAAGGAAACAGCTAGCACGTCTTGTTATGGACAAGGTCAGGCATGATAAGCGCAATGATTATGTGCTAAGTAAGGTTACAGCTAAGACGTCTTGCTTTGGACAAAGTAACATCACATCTAGGATGTCTAGTTATGGACAAAGTAATGCTACACCTAGGACGTCTTGCTTTGGGCAAAATAACTTATTTCAGATATTTCGGGCATTTCCAATAGAAAGCCTACGTCTATCTACTGCTAACTTAATACCTTTAAAATCGTTCTATCTTTAATTTTGATTGCGCAGTGGCTGCCTCCACTATTTATTCTGATCTCTAGATCTATTATTCATATGAGACATACCTTAAATGTTATAGTTTGTTCTATGTCTTTATTTTTATGGCTTAGTGTTGGTGTGCTTCCGGATTCAAATGGTTGCCTTTGGTGCGATTTGGATCTTCCCATTCAAGTAAGCGAGTCGCTTACAGAGGCTAAGCAAGGGCCTTCGCTATGAAACTCCTTTTTTAAGGAGCTTAGTAACGACATGGTATAAGCTATGTTTCTCTAAGTGGCAAGGCGGTGGGTGCCGAGGCATCTATAGGTCGAAAGCCTATGTCTATCCACTGCTAATTTCATACCTTTAAAATCTTTCAATTAGTTTTTATGAGTTTTACTTAGTTTATTATTTTGTAGAGGCAAAAAATGTTATGTATATGGGGACCCAATATTAAAAAGTTTAAAATTTTCCTAAAATGAAATAAGCTAGATACTCTGGACATAACATTCACTTCAAAGAAAAATTTACTTTGTTCTTATTCCAATTATTTTAGGCAAACTCAGCTTGAAGATTACTCTGGGTCTAGTTCAAGAGACTCTAGGACGGTTTGAAGTTTTATTTTTTCAAAATCCATGCTGCAGCCATTTTTGCACTCAATACGCCTTCAGCAGTATTGGGACATAACGAAGTTTTGAGGAAATAACACCACTCCAAACATTCACTCCAATAAAACAGATCTAATCGCTTGCACTGCAAATTCGTTCTGATCAGGTTTATGGGTTCAATATTTTCAAATGTAAAACTAAATTGTGCACCGAATCAAGCTTTAAAGAGATTTGTGAAGTACCAAAGATTAAAATATTTCTAAATTTCGAGGACTTAACACTTCACTACAGTCAGTGCTTTAATCAAATGCCACCGAATTTCTTTACGAGAGTTACTCTTCTGAAACTGATGAGTACTGTTTCAGTACCGGTATCAAAAAGTCACAGCATCCAGGATATGCTTTCTTATTTAACGAGAACGTAAATTTCAGTCTTGTTTTTTTTTGAAGAAAAAAGAAAGGACACCCTTTAACTCGCGAAAACTCTCTTTCATAAATCTAGAACTTAAGCAAATGCTTAGGTGGATATCCTTTTCAGAAAAATCGAAATAACACATGTAATTTTGAAGATAACGCCACCAAACTAAATTAGATACGTGCGCAACTGCTTACTCTACAAGACCATGTGAATAAGTCATTTTTGCAAAATAAAAACTAGATATACTTTCTTTATAAAGAAAACTGTTATTGAATAGTAGAGGACTAAATTATACACCCCTTTCAAAGTACTAACTGAACGTCTACTGACCAATTCATGCCAGTAATTTGACTTTGGTGCGATTTGGATCCGTTTGTTCAAGTAAGCGAGTAGCTTAGAGAGGCTAAGCAAATTCATTCGCTATGAAACTCCTTTTTTCAAGGAGCGTAGTGGCGACATGGTATAAACTATGTTTCTCTAAGTGGCAAGGCGGTGGATGCCGAAGCATCTATAAGTTGAAGGTTCGAATCATACTAGGGGCAAACATTTCGGGCATTTCCACTAAAAAGCCTATTTCTCTCCCCTGCTAATTTCATACCTTCAAAATCGTTCAATCTATGAACTCATTGGCCTTATATTTGTATTTCAAGTCGTATACATAATGGATTTGATGAGGTAGATACAAAAAAAAATTGATGCTTTTTTGTGTTGAGAATGCTTAAATAAACCAGCCTACATGTTTGAAACTTCAACATTTATCTTAGAAAAAAGGTGGCAGACACATAAATGCATGTTATTACATATAATTCATTGCTACTTTCATAAAATTTTATTGACACGTTTAACGAAGCGCTTTTCAGTCAGTTTTGATGCACGCCTTAAGGACAGGATAAACCCCCAAATGGAAATATTTGCTTGACTTGTATTTTTTACTATCACACCACGTTTGATTGTTAGGTAATCATTTGCGATATCAGTTCCACAGCAAATGCAGATAACTTGTCTCCTCTATCCTCATGAAATTTTTAAAATCTTATCTCTTCCAAAAGATTTACAAGTAATAGTGAGTCTCTTTAAAAATAAAACCCATTGTTTTGTCGACATGTCCCACGCTTCCTTTTTTCTTTTTTCCTGGTGTTGACAAAGAAAACAAAGCTAAATTTTACTGACTTCATCAATTATAAATTACCGGTACACGTTAAGTTGATCAAACTGGAATTTCTTTTGACCTTATAAGCTTAGCGTTAAGACCATGTTTGGGCGTGCTATAGCGTGTTGGTTGCACTCATGCAAACGACCTGCGAGCAAACGCTTGGAACAAATTGGGTTTTCTTTTACACACGATTCGCTAACTGCTCCATAACGACACCCCAACAACCCGTTTGAAAATCTATTAGGCCCATAAGTCTAACGAGCACAAGTTTATCTCGTTGTTTACCCTTTTGCATACGACTGACAAATTTGTCTCTTAGCTAATCGTTCTGTAAGACTGATTGCTTTGTCTTTTTCTTTACCATTCTGTAAATGTGACAACTTTTTCTCTTAGTTTATTCTTCTGTAACACTAACAACTGTCCATGTTAAACCCTACTACAAGATTGACAACTTTGTCTCTTTGTTTACTATTCTGTAAGACTACCAAGTCTTTGTTTACTTGGTGGTAAGACTGAAAACTTTCTCCTCTTTGTTTACCCTATTTCAAAACTGACAGCTTTCTCACTTTTCTCCCTTTGCTTACTCTGTTGTAAAAGCTAACAATTTTCTCACTTTGTTTCCCCTGTTGTAAGAACTGAGTATGTTCTCACTTTGTTTACCCTGTTGTAAGAACTGAGTATGTTCTCACTTTGTTTATCATGATGTAAGAACTGACATTTTTCTCACTTCGTTTACCCCACTATAAGACTGAGCACTGCCTACTGGCCGGGGACGGAGCTAGAGAGTTCATGGAAAGTCAAGGAGTGGCTGCTGTGCCGAACAGCGAACTCGTCACAGAGAGAGTCCTGGAAGATTTTCGAAAACATCTTGAAAACGCATCCAGTGATAAGTAAAAAATAGACTCTAGCCGTTTTGTTATTCCACCAAGTAAGGCACAGTGGAACTGGCTTGCCAATTATAGAATACAGCAAAACAATTTCTAGAACGCTGCAAAACTAAACTTAAAAAAGGAATATTAAATTTATATTTCTTTGTGCAATCGGCTTATTTCTTTTTCATTTTTAAACCCATGTGCTGCATAGGTCTGTTTCTTTATATGAACCCATTGGTTTCAAAAAAAAAATATTATTAGTTTGTTGTTTCTATGCAGACTGAACGGTTTTTTTTTGTAATAGGATTCGTGCATGATTTTTTTATGATTTTCATGTTAAATTATTGTACTAAAAGTTGAATTGCAGTTGTATATTATTTGCATGATTTATGACAATTGGGTTCAGAAATTTACTTATTTTTGAGAAATGTGAGTAGTTATGATCACGTTCAGTTTCTGGTTTCTTTCTTAAAATTACGGAGCCGTTTCTGATCTACATTTGTCACTTCAAGAGTTAAAGTTATCCAATATTTTTACCGAAAAAAGTGGGAAAACACAATGGCATTTCACAATAATAACTTAAAAGAAAATCACAGGAAGACAAAAACCTTAGTAGCTGAAAATAATGACAAAAATGTCTAACTATCAAAGAGGGATAAACAAGTATATAATAAGACCTTTTGTTGAAAAGATGAATTGTTCAGAAGGAGGTGGCAAGGCGTTATGCGTCGTTGACGTGCTTTATGTTGGGTCAAAGACTGAAGTTTTCTTATATGATACGTGATCATTTCTCCCTGTCAAGTCATGCACTAGCAGTGTTTCTTTGTTCATGAAATTGTAAATTAAAGCTTTTTCTTCAAATAAATTTAACTGCTGTTCTGCTCATTTCCGCGTTTCTTTGAGAAGATTAATGTTGTATTGGAATTCAGGTTTCCCATATCAGAACAGTAATCAAAGATGAACTCTTCTTTAAACTATCTCTTGTGTTTCTTTTATCCAGATCTGCTCCACTACCTCATGTGGTCTCTGACACTGTGGGTGCGGTCGCTATGGACGCTAACGGTAACCTAGCAGCCTCCACATCTACAGGAGGCATAATGGCCAAACTTCCAGGCAGAGTAGGAGACTCGCCCATCAACGGTGAGAATGCGCAAGGTGTTCAAGTAACTATATAATACAGCTTGCACCCTTCTCGTCAGTAAAGCAAAGCATAACGACAGTATCATTAAATTTAGCGCCCTTGTCTCTTACTTTAAAAAGACCTCCAAGGCGTGTCTGAGAGGACTGAAATTATCTATCATGCGCTAGATGTAGATCGATCTCGAACAAATTTTAGATAACAAATCTTTAAACTTCAGGACCTTGATTTTTGGCGTAAATGAAACCCACGGTTTATTGGGGATGACAGTTATTAGGGCGCGAATTATCTTTGCTGGCAAATTCTCTCTTAAAGTCAATCTTGCGGGCAAGAACGATAATTTTGTGATCTATTGTCATTCCCAATAATGACAATTGTGTCTTAAAGGATTTGTATTACCTTTATAACGCGCTAGTGTTACAATGTCTTATCTGGTTGACTATATTTGTTGCGTCCAAGGTGGATGAGTTGGGTGTCGTAGATTTAACTTTAAAATGCGTTACTGTTTTGAAAAAGATATTAATTTTTTAATCTTACAAGCGTAAAAGTGTATAAAATAACAATGTTTTGTGGAAAGATATCAAATCTTTTGTCGATTAAAATAGAGAAAAGAAAGGAAAATAAATACTTAAAATGGTGTCTTTTAAGAGAGTTTCTGACTTCCTACTCATTTGACCAGGACGCGAGACAATCTCCAAGCTAGTTTTTGTTATCACTATGCTTTCCTTCGACCACTTACGTTAAAAGTTTTTTTTTATAGCTTTAAAACATCTATGGCTCAGCAACATTCACCACTCCCCTTGCCTCCTTTATATTTTCATGTTTCTTCTATCTCTCCGGTTCATTGATTGATAGGGTCAGGAGCATACGCAGACAACACAGTTGGAGCTGTGTCTTCGACAGGTCGGGGAGAGTTTATTGCGAGAGTTAACCTGGCGAGGAGAGTTGGGGAGCTCTTAGAGAAAGGTTTGGTGGTGCTTGTATCAAAAATATCCTGTAATTTTCACCTTGGTCTGTTGTATTACAGTTGTATCAAAATCAATATTGTAAAGGAGCAGAATGCATAACCAGTGACAAGATGTTGGATGGCAGTACAAGATTTTATAAACAGCATGATGGTCCCAAAATCTAAAGTACACTTAATATAAGTATTAAGGTATTTACCCCAGTCCCTGCAAATATATCTATTCTAAAGAAATTTAAAAAATGTTGCTTTTTAAAAAAAATGATTTGGGCAAATTCTATTCTGTTAAAACAGTCCTTTTGTCTGAGACCTGGATAAAAAAAATATTGTTGTATATAAGACCCTTATAATTTAAACATGTACAACTAAATCATTGTTGACAGGAATTTGTACATTATTTTATTGACAACAGACAGAACACATTTGGATGCAATTGAATGACAAAGAAGGCTTACAATTCTTTCACAAAACTGTAAATAACATCCGCATTTTTCTACAAGTCGCTATTGAATAAATAAAAATCTTGTTATTTTTTTATATTTGCAATGAAAAGTATTATAGATAAAATTTAGAAATTTGTTTCATAAAATTCATGAATATATCAGAAGCCTTATGCAAATGTTACACCCTTATCTTGATTATGCTCACTTCTTTGACTTTTTAAAAACAAGACTGCCTTTGAAGCTTTCAATCTACCAGTGTATTACTGAAGCTTTAGTGATCAATATGAAGACAAGCCGCTGAGAAATGTGTTAGTGAAAAGTTTACAAAATTTCCAACATGACTGGCCAATACCTTCGCTTAGTTTCTAACACTTCCTATTATTTCTTTCATTATTTTACTAGATAATAAATGAACAACAATGATAATAGTAATAATAATAATAATAATAATAGTAATAATAATGATAATAATAATCATAATAATAATAATAATAATAATAATAAAATAATAATTTAAATAGCAATAATGATAGCTTTAACAAATTATTCCATTTAGAAAAGCGCATTATCAAATTTTAAAAGATTCTAATTAATCCAAGTACAATAGTCTTAAAGCATGTTAAAATAACTTGAGAACATAGTATATGACTTGTTAGAAATGATGCATAAGATACAAAAATATAAATATAAATTTTGCATATACCTTTGAAAGCATAAAATATAGAATAATATATAGATCTAAAACTTGGAAGCCATGCAACATATAAAATAATTATAGGCTAACATTATAAATGCAAAATTTTTCAATCATACATCCGATTTCCTATGAGTTCCTTGAAAAGATAAAATTTTCTGAGATATTTTTTTTCTAATACTGTCCAGGTGAGACAGCCCAGCAAGCAGCCGAGCACGCCCTGGAGTTTCTGTCACGCAGAGTCGGGGGAGCGGCGGGGGTCATTGTGTTGTCAAAGGGTGCAGAAAACGGAACTTGTCAGGTGAGAGCGTGGCCATCGATATTGTTATGATAGCTGATACGTTTAAAGGAAGTTTGGACATATATTTATTATCGTATACACAGAGATACAAAGAAACATTAATGTGTTTGAGATCCTTTGCTAGAACATTCGACAAAAACTTTGTAATTCGATTTTTTTCATTTTTTTATTATTGTATTATTACTTACTTGATGTACTTAATACTCTTCTTTCAGAGCTATAGAATAAACCGATCTTTAATTTTGAAGATATTAACAAATCAAAAAGAATTGATAGGCACCAGTCTCTGTAAAATTATTGCGAAAGCCAAAAACAAAAAGCTAGGCTATTACATTCACACATCTGATACAATTATGTTGTGAAAGACTATGCACGTCAGAAATACAATATAGATACGAAATTATGGCTAAAATATCAGCCTTATGAAAAAAAAATTGACTGTGCGTGGATTAAAGATTAAATCCCATTCTAAAATTAGGCTGCAATGTTCAGTAAATAAGCATGCAATAATTAAATATATTTATATTTGTTTACAACTACTGGTAATAGTTAGAAATTCTAGTTGTTTTTTGCGTTATTCGTAATAACTCAACTTTAGTACTATGAAACAAAAGAATATATTTTATTGTGAAGTTGGAATTCCTTTTGCATAAAAAATACTGAGACCTTATACGAAAAACAGGTGCACAGGTTTGTTTAGGGTTCTATACCTTAAAAACTATTTACTTGACGCTTTTAAAAGCTTTGAAACAGAACGTGTAAAGGCAAAGAAGATCTCTGTTGGTTTAAAGTCTACTGCAGTATCGTTTTAAGATTTCGATGAACGTACCGATTTTTTAATCTTAATTTTCTTTTTTTTGGGGGTTTGTATTTACAGATCGGCCATCACTTCATCACACCGAATATGGCCTGGGCAAAAATCAAAGACGGAAAACTCACATATGGCATCAATCCTGGTCAAGAAACATCTACTTCTTTAGATATTTAGAGTAATAATAGTAATTCTATTGTAGTTGGAAAAATTAGATAATCTTTTTTTTAAACTGTCATTGTCTGGGAAAAATATAACTATTTCAACAATAAAATTCTACGCTTTCAAATAAAACTCTGATGCAAAATGCCTCGTTTCTATTTTTGTTGACTTATGGATGTGAAAAACAGTAGTTTTCTATTATTAAAACAAACATAATTATTCGGCAGATTCTTAAAGAATTGAAATTGATGTAATCGATTCAAGAAAAAAAAGAACAAAAACTGTTGATGTGCTCGACCAAATTCAAGATTCAAGATTTAAAAATACTTTATTGTCCACTTCGAGTTCTTCTTTTTTGGTCGCAGCATTAATATTGTATGTGTTTGAATAAGGCATGTGATTTATCTTTTAGAAAAGTCAAAAATTTTCACTTTTTCCTCAATAATAATGTTGTATAATAAACCAAAGTCATCGAACGGTTTCCGGATTTTTCGTAAAATGTTTACTCTTTGGGTGATGTAATTATTTTTTCTTATCTGGCACTTTTGGGTTTTTGGAATTTGATAGAAAAAGTCAAAGTGCTTTGTTCAATAGCTTAATAAAAAGTTCGAAGAAGCGCAAAATTCACATGAATGGAATCAAGTTTACGTAGAAAATACAACCTTGTCTTAAGGTATTTTTTAACGTTGTCCGTATACTCTTTCCATGACAGCCATTCACCAATCGTTATATCTAAATACTGTACTTGTATGATCACTATTTCTACTTCTCCATTTTTATGTAGATTGGCAGGTGTATTGTTTTGTTATGTGTAAAAACTATTTTTGGCCTTTTGATATTGAGTAGAAAGAAGTGATCATCGCAACGTTGGATAAGCTAGGCGATAGTGTTCTTATAATTTTCTTCGTCCGCTGTTCTGATTAGCTCAAGTATACTGGCGTCATCAGCAAATTTAACCAACTGGTTACTGTCGCTGTCTTTAAGTTGATAGAGTTAGTATAAATTATAAAAAGGGAGATAAGACCGCTCCTTGAGGGGCACCTGTATTTTTAACAGTTCGATTTAATCTCCAACACTCAATCTCATAACGTATTGTGGGTTTTCAGTAAGAAAATCAAAGACCCTGGCAATGATACTTTTGTTCAAATTTATCAGGTTGAGTTTTGAAACTATTAGGTGTGAAGGCTGATGAAAAGTCTATTAAAAAGGAGCATACAGATGGTTTTTTGTTTGTTTGTTTTGAAAATCAAGATGCCTGCAGACATTGTGTAATGGTACCAATACAGCATCATCTACACTTCGCTCCGTTGAAAGCGAATCAACAAAATACTTCTTACCTACAATCTTCTCCTAGATACCAGCAGTTGGAGTACTTGATAAAAGACTTTTATGTTGGGACACTGAAAGCAAAAAAAAAAACAAAAACAATAACGAACAAAAAAACGCCGGCCAACATTTTGTTGAACCGGAAATGAGAAAATAATATGTTGCGCACGTTTATGATAATACAAAGTGTTGATAAACTTCAATAGTAACTAGGGTAAATATGAACTATTTCTTCTATAAAAATTGATGTTTAGTATCTCTGACGATAAATAAGACAAAAGAGCTTCACGTCAAACTGGACTACCGAAGATTTAATATAACACAGCTTACCATCTCAGCATGACTAGCAATATTATAGAATTTTTATAAAACACCGGAAGTATTTTTACATTATCTTAGTCATGAGTTTTGACCGGCATTATCAGATTCTTTTGAGGTTTAGCTGACCATTGCCTTACAATCCTTTCGAATGCTTTAAGTTTCTTGTCGCCCTGAAGTCGCCCAGCTAAACATGGCTTCTTGCCTGCAGAGGATGTTGACAGAGAGGATACAGCACTGGGACCAAACCGACTTGGTATATTTTTAAGGCCCTCAAAAATTATTATTATTGCTGTCACAAACTTTGATAAACTGCATGTGCAGCATGCAGATCTGCTGCATACTCCAATCTGCCTCTCACTGTATCGGACTACCCTTCTTTTCGTTTGGCCAAAGCGGCCCGAGTAAAGAAAATTGCGGACCATGTACGAATTGTCAGGCCTTTCACCCTCTTCAAGATCTACTTTCGAACCACAAAAGAGACAGCATTTAGCAAAATCAAATGGTTCTTGCTCAAGCGATTTTAACTTTCGTGAGTTTGCTGATATACTTTCCTTATGATGCCTCTTCTGCTTTCTTACTGAGATTATTAGATTGACTTTGTAAAAATGCTTATCTGCATGGAATGTGGACCTTCCCTCCAACTGAAGCGGTTATAGTATCATCATGCAATTTACTCGATTCATTGATGCCTTGATATATTTTAACGTAATATTAAAGTAAAGGTGTTTTACTTGAGTTTATACTCTCTCTATCTGTCTGTCTGCCTCCCTCTCTCTCGCTCTCTCTCTCTATCTATCTATTTATCTATGTATCGATTTATCTATCTATCTATCTATCTATCTTTCTCTTTCTATCTGACCCGCATGTACACTATACTGGTCCTCTCAAACTCTGAAAAAGAAAATATAAGCCAAGTCACAAAATGCACTCTCTCCCTCCCTCTTCCTTGCTTTCTCTCTCTCTCTCTCTCTCTCTCTCTCTCTCTCGCTCTTAGCGACACACGCACCATTCTTGCTATCGCTTGGCAAAACATGACTCAAATTACAAAAACTTAGACCTAGAGAGAATAGAATAGTGAGAGGAAGAGAGAGAGAGAGAGAGAGAGAGAGAGAGAGAGACAGAGACAGACAGACAGACAGACAGACAGAGAGGCTTAGGGAAACGTCTACTTTAATGTGTATTTCTTCACTTCTTTGGTTTTCGCTTACCAATTGCCCCCATTTCACTTACAATTGAGAATGTAGTACCATTACTGCATGGACATTAGCACACCACTCACATTAAATTACTTGATTCCCTCCATTCCTCCTTATTGGAAATATGCAAAATTTTGTTACAGAATTCAGTGAGTTAAATTAATTAGAACTTTTACTCATACTGCTTTCTATAGTTTTTTTTTCCATAACAGAGTTTATTCCATGCGCCTTTGCAATCTTTTTAAGGCCAGAAACAAGGAAGTCTTGCTATATAAAGCGATTATTGGAGAGCTCAGGGCAAGACCAGAGAAGGAATTCTGGCCTTAAAAGTATTGAGAGAAATGGAAATTGAGTCCAAGGATGGAAACTTGGTTGGTGCCTTATTTGAATCATCTAGATCTAGTCTAACTAAGGCTGTTAAAAGTGATCCAAGCAGTACCCCAAATGAAATCTGCCATGAGACTATTTGTTGAACCCAAGAATCACATGACTTTTTCCGGTTTGTTATAAAGAGTCCGAAAAAAACTGCATACATTGTCACTTGTCAATAAGCTCTTCGTGCAGTTTGGTAAGATTTGCTGAATTTGGTGCCTACTTTTTTATTTTTTGTCTGCCATCTTTGATTAGATCTTTCACTTTGACGCCCGAACACAATGAAACAAAAAAATGCTCTTGCAATTTTTTCGAAGTTTCTTGTTGTTGTGTCTCGTCTATTATTAGTTTTTATTTTCAAATGACTAAATTCTGGTTACTCATTTTCAGTCAATCTCCCAGAATGTGTTTATAAGCTGCGGAGACTTTCATTCGGGCTGCAAAGGAGGTTTGGAAAGGAAAAGGGAGAAACAATCGCGGTCCCATATGTCATCTATGTCCTATTTTACCACCGAGAGCTAGAATTTACACAGTGTGCTCTCTATACTAGGCTGGAAGCATACCAGTTTCTCTCAGGCAGTTTTAATCTTACTTCTCTCTTGCATGATATCAACAATCCTCTGTATTTCCTTCATTATGTTTTTCCTCGTCACAATTAGGACGTCTTGTTATGGATAATTGTATAAAGTAAGGTATTGTTTAGGACATATTGTTATGGGCAAAGTAAGGTCACAACAAGGAAGTCTTGTTATATAACGCTATTTTTTTAGAGCCTCCAGCAGATGCTGGACAGTATAGCCGAAAGCTGCTAAACATACGGGATGGAAATGAACGCGAAAAAGGCAAAAACTAGGCATACCGGAAAAGAAAAAAAAGTATCCATACTAATCGACGGAAACCCACTGAAGCAACTTAATAAGTACAGTATCTGGGGCATATACGAACGGAAGACGCCTCAATAAAGAAAGAAATCGACATAAAAACAGAAAAGGCAAGGGCAAAGTTTTGGAAACAAAAAGGGCTGCTTCGAAGGAATATAAACATAGACACGAAAGAGGATTTTTTAATGTTATGTCCGCTCGGTTTTTAACTTTGGGTGCTAAAGAAAGGCAGTCAAAGATTAAAAAAAAAAGTCCTTTGAAATGTGGTGCTACAGAAGAGTCTTGAGAATACCTTGGAAGCGGCACAAGATCAACGAAGACATACTACAAGCGGCGGACGTAAGAGAAAGACTGCTAGACTAGCTGATAAAGAGGACATTGAGCTACGCTGGTCATGTTATAAGGGGGAGCTCGGGATATCAGAATTGAGGGCAGGAGAGGTAGAGGACGCCCTAAAAGGAGCTGGACTGACGACATCAAGCAATGGACCCACTATCGTATATATGGAGACATCCAACGGAAAGCTGAGAGTAGAGAGGAATGGAAAGTCATGGTCGCCAACCTTTGGGCCGAAGAAGGCACTTATTATACGTTTTAGTAAACAAAAATTGAAGTTTTGTCAGTCATGAACCTTACAGTACTTTCAAAACATGAAAATAAACGTCCCAATCCTTGATATTCTCGATTTTTTTAAGAGAGCCAAAACAAAATTTGATAACAATGTTTTTTTTTTTTTTAATTTTGACTGTTAAATATGCGAAAACTTTCATGACGTCTTACTCTTACACCCGATTGTTTCAATGCTCTTACCGAAAGGATCTTTTACACTTAATAGGACTAAATCATTACTACACAATAATTAAAATTGTGTTATTGACGGCATTTTCTTTTCGAAAATCTATTCTACATTCCAATTTTCCAGAGCAGGAAAAAAAATCATGTCATTTTCAATATTTCAAATGAAAATGATAATAGAGAAAAGGTTACTGTATGTTTTATCTAAAAAGTAATAAAGAACTATCTTCTTTCTAATCACTTCTATGACTTTTTGAAGATTACTACGAAGACGCGTCACTGAGAAAATTAACTGAAATTACTGCTTCTTCCAAATTTGAATTAAGAAAAAATGTATATTATGTGGAATGTATTAAAATACACTGTAGATGCCATAAAATGCCTTGATGGTTGTGCACGTTTTGGAGTAGAAATGAAAAGAGTAACCGAGAGGATTACGAACCAAATAAATTTAGACCGAGAGTTCTCATAGTTGCGGAAGATGTGCATGAGCCTACACCATACCAGAACACATAGTAATTTTTTTCATGAATTTCAGTGAAAACCGCATCTAAATCAGTTCTGTGGTTACAGAGGAGATAGTGAATGGAGTTTAAGCGACCGCCTTTTATATAAGAGATTGTATCTCTATCTCGGAAATGTGTTTAAAATTTAAATTTTAATGCATACTTTTCATAAAATTAGGTCTTCGTTTTTACTTTACTGATCGGACTACTTTTCGATGTTAGTGTGCCATACTGTAGAATTATCTCACTTTAACTTTGTAAAATTATTTAGAGGTAAATTCTACAATATTTATTATCAGTTATTTTTCCAGATTCAGTCTAAACATCTGTCATAATTGAAGAAAACTATTTCAAATTTGTTCCTCTTTCACCAAATACTGTGCCATGACAACCCGCGTATCAGCCCATTATACAGTATACCCTATGCTTACCCTCCATAAACGCAGCCGGCCCACACACGCGTATCAGCCGTAATCTTACTGTGTATCAGCATGAAAAGAGTATCATAATTATACGGCATTAATGTTGGATTTGAGGATTAGGTTTTCAAAATAAAACCTTGCTTGTTGCATACTACATGCATAGGCCTTGTGCTCCATGACCTTTGCTCAGTTTGCTGGATAAAAAGGATATCAACTCCAGCTGCATAAAAGTCTGGCCTACCTGGACGTACATCTACAGCTCGAGGGAATTCCAGGGCGTTGACAGTGCTTGATTTCTGCAGATTTAAGTCTTTGCTCACCTCTCTCTGTCTGTCTCTCTCTCTGTCTCTCTGTCTCTCTATCTCTGACGATCTCTTTGTCTTTATATCTGTCACTCTTTTCTGCCTATCTCTGACCCCTCCTTTTCTGCATATTTCTTTCTCTTTCTCAGTCTCTCTTTCTGCCATTCTTTTCTGCCGCTCTCTCGCTCAGTCTTTCTTTGACTCCCTTTCAGTTCGGTATCTCTTTTACTCAGCCTCTGTCAGCCTCTCTCTATAGTTCTCAGTGTTTCTCTATGTTTCTATCTCTCTTTGTGTCCTTCACTCCCTCTTTCTTTCTCTGCCATTTCCACTTTGCCTCCCTCCCCAAGTCTCTCTCAATTTCTGTCTATATGCATGTCTTTTTCAGTTGCCTCCGCCTGTCCAGCTGCTTCTCTCTAGGCCTCTGTTTCTTTCTGCCCTTCCGAGTCTCTCTCTTTCTCTCTGCTTCTGTATTTCTCTATTTCTTTCTCAACCTCTCTCTGCCTCTCTCATTGCCATTCTGTCTGTGTGTGTGTGTGTCTCTCTCTCAATCTCTCTATGCCTCCCACGTCAATGTCTCTCTGTGTCTTCATTGTCCGTCTCTGTTTTTGCTCACTGCCTCTCTCTCCTAGCCCCACTCTATTTTTCTCTCTGCCGTTCTACCTCCTCTCTCTGTCTCTATCTCTCTGCCTGTCAATTTCACCTGCACTCCTCAGTTTATCTCTTTGTTTTTCTCAGTATCTCTCTGTGTCTTTTTGTCTGCCTCGGTCTCTATTTGCTTCTCTTTAAGTCTCTCTGTCTTTACCCATCTCTCTGTCTACCTCTCAGACTGTGTCTTTGCCTCTGTCTGTCTCTCTCTCTCTCTTTCTCTCTCTCTCTCAATCACTCTCAACCTATCAGTGCCTCAATCTCAGTCTCTCCATCTCTCTGTCTTTCTCAGTGTCTCTCTACATTATATGCATATCTCTCTCTTTCTCTCATTGTCGCTCTGTCTTTCTCTCCGTCAGTTTCTGTCTTTTCCCAGTGCATCTCCCCCAGTCTCTCACTGCCGTTCTTAATCTCTCTGACTCTCTCTCTCTCTATCTATCTCTCTCCCCCTCTCTCTCTGTCTCATTTCTTTTCGTCTCTTTCTCCCCTTTTTCTGTCTGTATCTCCTCTCTGTCTCTGTCTCTCTCTCTCTTTATGTTGATAGAACAAAAGTAAAATTTAAACTTGGAGCAAACTGATAATACAGGTGTTTATTTGCTAATATAAATATGACGAGAAAATCTACCCATAACCGCATTATGTTATCGACACGTGTGGGGCGGGAGAAAGACAGTGGTTTTTTTTTCGTAACATTGCTAACATCATTTCCGCTCGGTTGCTTGCAAAAATGCATTGCAACATAATCGTGTATCTGTCTATCTGAGAAGGATTGACCTCAATACAGCCGCGGTCAAGGTCATAGTCTCCACTGGAAATCCTAAATATTCGTTAATATCTCTAACACTAACATTACAACAGATGCCACGCCTCCTCTTCCTGGACAGGCTTTTTCTGGCCTAGATTTCCTATTCGCATTTGGTTCAACAAAGGCAGACCAATACATGAGGGCGATTAAATGTCACTGTTACTAAGGGAAAGATAGCACATATCCGATTAGGTCAACTCGAACTTATGACTGTGAAACAGCCATTGCTTGGGTACTGAACCCGACACTGCGTTAAGCGAAGTGATAAAAACAACAATTATTCGGGCCTCCTGGGCAGTGTGTCGCACTAAACCTGCTCTACATTTTTAACAGTCAAAACGCAAACCGGTACTGGAATACACCTCTCGCTCTTGCTGGCAGCTTAACTCAGATGGTGAGTACGCAACTTTCAAGATAACTGATAGAACTATAGGCCTATTCTGTTTGTTAATTTAAGTTCATAGTGACAATTGTAACTTAATGGTAAAACTCAGTCGATTGCGACCCTGACCTTAAGTTTATATGGCTTTAATGACTCAGGGGGTAAGTTACTAAATAATTCTTCACAAAAACACTTTTAGGCTTATAATAGTAGGCCCAGGCCTACTTGATTTTCAAAAAAATCAAATAATAGAAGTGTAAGGTGTAATAAAATGCTAGTTAAGTGGACTGACATGAGAGACGGAAGAACATAGACGACTACAGTTTATAAAATAGAGGAATATTGTTCCGTAAAGAAACATGCGATTATTTCTACCTAAACTGCTATTGGTCTGGTGAAATAATATGATTGTGCAATAGCACGCTGTATAATTATAATCATACAGAAATACGAGAAAGACTTTTAGTGATATTACACTTTCTAATCATCACACTGGTGAGCAATTCCAGCTGCTTGTGTCATCAATAGTACAGGTACAGTATAAATGTACCAAAGACAATCCTGTTCACCAACTACAGCAAGTCACGAGCTCTCGGCCAAAGACTATGCACAGCACACTAGAGTTCCTCATCGGTCCTGAGCGAAGTTTTCTTGTCAAGGTTATCAGTGACAGCAGTTTCATTGTGCTATTTAACTGTTCCGTGGCGACCCTTTTCATCACAATTATAATTGTATTAAAACTAGGGGAAAATTTTCTGAGGCTTATTAAAAGAGCTCTATTCTGTATTATAGTTGTATGAAGACTTCATTAACTGGTGCAAACGGTAAAAGGATAAGAAATATTCATTCATATAGGCTACGACTACTCCATTAGTGTGGCTATAACAATTTTTTTTTTAAATTTAGAACTGCTAAAAGTAAAATTATTGTGACCTATGTCATCATCATCATCATCATCATCATCATCATCATCATCATCACAATCATTATCATCATCATTATCATCGTTATTGTTATGATCATTATTATTATTATTATTGTTATGATTACTACTACTAATACTACTACTACTATTCTTCTCATTATTATTATCTTTATCATATCATTATTATAAATATTATTATTATTATTTTTATAACCGATATTATTATTCTGTGATTGCCAATAATATAACAGGTCTCCCAACTTCCTCATTTTTTATGTCTTTAGACGTTTGAGTCGACTATAATAGTGCACGGAGGGGCCAGAACCGTGAACACTGATGATAGGGATCTGTTCCAGGACGGGGTCAAGGCAGCTGCCCGCCAAGGTTATACTGTTCTGACCCGGGGTGGAAGTGCAGTCGATGCAGTCGTTGCTGCTGTCTCTGCTATGGAGGATGATTCTACCCTTAACGCTGGTACATGTATATTATTTTCTGTTGTTCTTCTATTTAAGTGTTCTTATTGATATTGTGTGTCCAACTAGGTTTTTTTATATCTATGTTATAATTGTATTGGGTATTTTATTTTTTCATGCAGAGAACTCAGACTGAAGAAATGATGTCAATGTTAATATTAACCAATAATTAGGCCCTGTCTGATATAGCACCTTTGTCGTCTCATATGTCCGACTAGTATCTTCAGGAATTCTCGCAACAAGACTAATTAACTGTAACAGTTGTATCCGTCCAGCAATGTTTTTTAAGCCAATTCAAGTTGTATTGTAACATTGCTTTTTGGCCCGGGGGA
>BMAT01011633.1:0-15036 GCA_019649035.1 Elysia marginata | reverse complement strand
CTGATACATCAAACTTTACCCCAATATTTGTTAGCATAAGCAAAACTCATTCTATGTCCTCTTTGTTTATAATGCTTCTGACCTCAATCGTTATTTGCGTCCAACTGCCATTAGTTGTGGTTTCTAAACAAGCTGCGATGACCTGGCCACTCCTGAAAGCTGTTTTTTATACGCTTGTCCAACAGGGGCTGGAGCTTACGCAGACAGCACGGTAGGGGCCGCGTCCACTACTGGTCATGGGGAATCCATCATGAAAGTTGGTCTGGCCAGAAGGGTCGGCGAGCTGCTAGAAAAAGGTACAAAAAAACTTTTAGTACTAGATATGCAACTTATCCTTATTATTGCCAAATGACGAAATTACGTCGCTGGCGGAAAACTTTCATCGTTGCAATGTGCTCGCCTTGGGTTTACAAGACTCATGCAGCGTCAACAAAAGGTGCCCCGCTCATCTAATAAAAACAGCTAACAAAAATTAAGCTTAGTGTTTCCTTTTCTTAGGAAATCTTGCAAACACTAACAGCCAACAGATTCTGCCAGAGCTCATTGAAAACGTCAATACCAATGCAAAGAAAAGTTTTTTTTAATTCTTAAGTTTTCCTTTTTGTGTTTTCATCAAAGCACCATCAAATATTATGTTTACATGGTTCTCTTTGTTGCGTATTATTAACCTGTGGTTCAAAGTTTTATAAACAAACAAAAGGAAAAAAAAACAATAGAATCAATTCCAACTAGTGCTTGTGCGTTGAATCCTCAGTGTCATGTACATGTAAAGCTAGTTTTAGTGCTCCACACACCAAACAGGCATTAAAAGTGTCAAATTAGTCAGTTGCTGCTATGCATTTCTTCAACGAAAGGTGTGCGTTCCTAAGAGTACATTAGGGCTAATTCAATATTTTCGATTAAAATATACGAGCTTTTTTGTGGACATGAAACCTTCGAAGCAAAATATTTGTAAATTCTCTTTAGGTGAGACAGCCCAGCAAGCAGCCGAGCACGCCCTGGACTTTATGTCACGCAGAGTCGGGGGAGCGGCGGGGGTCATCGTGTTGTCCAAGGGCGGAGAAACCGGAACCTGTCAGGTAGGGACGTCATGACCATCGTCCAGAAAACTCTATGATAGCTGGCGCATTAAAAGGAAAACGCAAGGATTTATTATAGTATGCACAGAGGTGGAAAGAAAAAACAATTTGAAAGCTTTATGCAAGAACTTTTGATTTTAGATGTCACTTTTCCTCCAATATTATTACATCTTTGTAAAATTACTTTTGTGTTTAATATTAAGCTAAGTAAGGCTATTTCTTTTTCGTAAGAAGCTTCTTTAGACTATATAAGACTACTCTGGGACCAATATTATTTTTACTTTACTCTCAAAACATTTCAAAACCCATTATCTCATAATCGTTTAATTACCAAATTTATGCGGACGATACTCAGATCTATAGAAAAGTTTTACCATAAAAAATCCCGAAACACTTATCTGAACGCAGCGGTTGTATGAATGCAGTGAAAAAAATGGATGACAGCAAACAAGCTAAAAATTAACTACGAAAAGACAGAAATTATGTTAATTGGAACTCCGACCAGACAGAAATGAATTGATCAAAATAATGTAAAAGTGTGTGGTGACATAAATAAGATTTCTCCAGAAGTTCAAAATAAGGGAGTCATTTTATAGATCTATGTCTTTTGAAAAAGATGTCTCTGAAAATTAGTCGCTTAGGACCTTACGTTTATGAAGAGGCCACAAAAAACTTGTCCTTTCTTTTATAATCTCTAGAATTGATTACTGCAATACAATTTATAAAAGTTTAACCTCTGACAGAATTGAAGACTTCCATCTATTCCAAAACCATGTAACAAGATTGGTGAAGTGAACCTTAAAAATACATTAAATAACTAGTACTTTAAGATCTTCATTGGCTCTCAGTCCAGTCTAGAACGAACTACAAGATTGCTGTTATTAGTTTCGTAAATGATGAAAAGTTTTTCTGTTATTTGAAAGATCTGCTAAATATTTACGAATGGTCTAGAAACGTTCGTTCAGAAAATAAACTAATCTGGACAATGCCTACAATAAACTTGCAAAGCTTTGGTGATAGGTCTTTTGACCACACTGGTAACATGTGGATCAACCTCCCACGCTCATTAGTTTGACCTGTCTATGTCTACCTTAAAAATGAATCTAAAAAGATAGTTTTTCACACCTTTTGCCAATTTCTTTTAAAATTATTTAGCTTAATTTTGTAATCGCTCTATACTTTTCAACGTTTGAAGTGATAGCATGAGAGTTTTATACGTGATTGCATAGTTAATCAAACATTTAAACTTAATGACGTCTGCTGATGTAATTGGTCGAATTTTTGTGTGCTTGTTCTTTATCTTAATCTAGAGTTCTTTGACCTTCAAAAAGAAAATTGTGCAATATAAATGTTATATACTATTATAATTATTAATTCAGTTTTAGAGGGCATGCCAAGTCGGAAATCTTGCCCATCGTACGCAAAACGTTAACCAAAAACTGTACGTACCGTTTAGGTGGACACAGGTCTTAAGACGCATATCTTACTTATTAACTCATAAAGTTTAAATTCGAAGGATATAAATAAACGACCATGCCTATCAAACCTGGTTACCAATTCGACGAATGCCATTGTCAAAACGGGCCTCAACTCACATTTTACCCATTTTTAATATAAAGTTGTCTTGGATATAATTCTTGTGATTATTTCTTACCCAGGAACCGAATATTAATAGAGTGATGCTTTTCAAATTATCTATTAAAAATGAAAAAAAAACCCAATAAAACGGGAACCCCAAACCGCTATGAACGATGTTTGTCGACGTATAGTAAGGTTACAGTTGTTAAATAGAAAGTCAACCATACAATAAATTTTAAACAATTCGAGGGTGGATCATTAAGTAATGAGAGTGACTTTCCTGTTTGTAAATGCACGACCTTTGGTAGTCATGCCATATATGAAAATAATCAGCTTGTGAACTATCGAACCAAATGAAAGTATTTCATGTTACGTTGCCACTATCCATTTTATGACGTCATGAAAACATGCGGTCAATAGCTCTTTAGCAATCAAGATGGAGCTCACTAAGGAAAACATGCAATTCTACATTTTCATGCGCTGTAAACTTGGTGAATCCGCAAAGCTGATCCTTGAAATTTTGCAGACTGTCTGTGGGGACTGTTCCTGTTCTTATCAAACTATTTGCCGTTGGGTAACGGAATTCAATGAAGGTAAAGAATCACTTTCCGATTGCCCTCGACGCAGGCAACCAGAATCATGTGTGAACGAGCAGACTATTTCTTGTATCAAGAAGGATATTGATGAAGATCCGCATATCTCGGTGCGAGAATTAAGCGGCACCAACGGCTTTTCGTATGGTACAGTTCATACCATCATAACTGAACATCTCCGTATGAAAAAGAACTATGCCCGATGGATACCCCATTTGTTAAAATCGCATAGTCCTAAAAGGCTTTCCGACATCGTCACAGGTGAGAAACTTGGTTCCTCTTCTTTATCATCCCACCAAAACGCCTCAATCGCATGTGGGTAGATGGGCATGGAGACAGACCCGTCGTGTTGCGTCCAGGATTTCAAAGCCGAAAGAGAATGTTTATGGTATTCTTCAATTACAGTGGTCCACTTGTAGTTGACATTTTGTCTCAAGACACTACAATGACTGCCAAATATTAAGTCCAGAATGTGCTTTCCCAGGTGAAATCGGCAGTAAATGATGAGCGACCAAAGGTTAGCACCTTCAGGTCCTTGCTTCTTCATGACAATGCAGGTCCCCATAAAGCAAGGGCCACAACTCAGTCACTGCGGGAGCTAGGAATTTAAGTCTTGCCCCACCCCGCCTACAGTCCCGACTTGGCACCATGTGACTTGTGGTTTTTTCCGATTCTGAAGAACAAGCTAGCTGGACCGCATTCAAGACCTCGCAAAAGCATTGAATTCAGAGCTGCGGACCATACCGGAAGAAGACTACCAAGGCGTGTTCCGGAAGTGGCATATCAGGCTGAAACGTTGCATAGAGAGCCATAGAGAGTATTTTGACGGATTGTGAAAGTTTCATGTACGTATCATTAACAGTTTAGAAAATACAGAGCAACTCTCAAAACAAATTGATCCAACCTCGTAAAGACAGGAAAAATAGAATTTTAGAGGGGGCATGCTCTTCAAAATTGTCGTGTGTTTTCAAAACATTTCACGCGGACAATGTGGATCTCTCTCCTCTCGTCTTCTTGTTCTTACTTGCCTTTTTTGCTATTGGTTCAGCCTATTTTTTTGTCTTTTTAAATGCATATATTGTCTTCATGTATTGGTTTGTTGGGCGTTGAAGCTAAATCTTTCGATCTTAGGTATAATTATGTATCAGACAACTTGTATTCATACTTCAGTGACACCTACATTTATAATATATTAGATAGGTTTCTGCGTAAAATTTGCTAAATTTACAAACCGTTAAAACAATGTCATCAATGGGTGACAAACAATCACCGACAGTTTTGTTTATCATGAAGAAATGCCCTCTGCTGTCCACTCTAAGTTTGAAAATAAAGTAATATGGGCATTCCGCACTCGGTTTAAATAATCATAAATATACTTGTACTGCTATTAAATTTATGATTATTTAAAGATATGCTCGCAAAATCAAAGAATTCAAGGAGAAATCTAAACAATAAACTGAAAAGGTTCAGAGAATGAGACACACGGTTCGAAAATTAAATGCAATAACTTTTTTCAAATATAGACATATACCAATAAATACATAGAAAAAGCATAGGGTAATATCTGTGTTACGCTTTACATTCCACTGGTAGATCTCATGTGGGCAATAACGCTTACGACGTTGATGCTATAAATCCTGACTTCATTTCGCGAGTCATATTAAATTTGCACTCAGGAGGCTATTTTTCAACACGAGTATAGGAGTCCTGTGCGTGAGCATAGGGTAATTTGTTCGTGTGAATTAGTCATTGAAAAAAATTAACATTTGTCCACCACAATATTGAGTCCACTGTCTAGTTTGCTAATAATTTTATAAGATACAAATTTTGTGGCTATTGTTTAAAACAATTTGTCCTATGCTTTGCTCCTTTTATTTATTTTTAATACAGAAACTTCTAAGGTGGTCTACGCATCCCTGGATTCTTAAAAGAACTTTCGTGCTCATGTTAAGTGAATTCAGAAGACAAATTTGCTTTACTGAGTACGATGAGAATTATTTTAAACGTTTGCTAATTGATAGTAAGCTTTTGTAAAAAGGATTTGGCAGATGTGTAAACGGTTTTGTGATTGCTTAACTTATAATGACGGAGACATTTGGCAAGGTCCGAGTAAAATGCATCTCTTATGAAACAGAATAAAGCGTATCCCGAACGAAGGACTCCGGAACGGCTCAGAACAGGAAGCTTTGGAAGGAGCTGTGTCCCTATCATATCTACACCATTTCGCATGGGAAAGCACCGTTTATAAGCAAAAACGGATCAACGGACAGGAGCCGGTCCGGAGTCTTCCGTGGAGGATACCCGTCATATGGAATCGGCTTCAAATAATCAGATCAAGAATCAGACACACGACAACCAGAGATGTTTGGGGGTCTTCAAAATTAAAAAAAATGTTTTCAGCGCTTTTTAGTTGTGGAATAGAACTTCCCTGGGCAGGCAAGATCTCTCAAGGGTTCAAATTAATGCAGCATCGATGCAATGTTCTTTCTTCCTTTAACCGATAATTCGCTTTGAATAAAGTAGAGCTGTGAAGTTGTTTAAAATGTTTTTCTAGCCTAAGTTAAAGAATGAACTAATTGACTTTTGCTTTATTTCTTTGGCTGGCTTACGATAATGCTAATTTCTGCAGGTGGGTCATCACTTCAACACATCGCGCATGGCCTGGGCACAAGTAAAAGACAGAACCCTCACCTGTGGCATCGACCCTGGTCAAGTAATATCTACTCCACTTAACAGTTAGAGCAATACTTATGAATTTATTGAATTTGAATACGACTAAGTTATCTTTTTAAATGATGCTTATCGTTGGGGAAAACATTTTCACTATGTTTACCAAAGCTTCTTTAAAATTTTGGGCAAACAAATAAAATTCTGATGTAAAATGCCATGTCAAGTGTCTTGTCGATGTGAATGTGGGACTTTTACAACTGTAGCAGATTTCATCATAGTCTATGCAATTTATTCTTCTCAATCCCCATTTACAGTCTTTACGTGTGCTGAAACAAAAAGCGGATTCCGAAAGATATACGTAACTGAAAGATCAAGACTATAATGAATAAAAAAAAATACAAAAAAAAAACGTTCCTGCAAAAATCAAGGGCAGCTTTGTAAGAGATAGAGCGAAGTCTTAGAGCTAGATCTAGATTCTAAGTTAAATCCCGATATCTTCTGATATTCTGCATCTTAAGGATCTATTTCATCGGGAAGACTTACAAGATCTTAACATAGATCTAGACTTAGTCTTAAAGACTAAATCTGCGTCTAGATATCTACATCCAATCTATACTGAGACCTTTGAACTACACATGGATCTCAGTTTCGGTATTCCAAGCTATGATTAACAAAACATTTTGACAAGATTTGTAACACAGTATCATTAAGGTTCATTTTCCCTTGTGGCCTAAGCATGAGTTGCAAGTGTAATCTATCTCTGTAGGCCTAATCATAGGTAAATTATGCCGTTCGTAGAAGAATCAAGTTGGCTTGTAAACATGAATATATCAGCACGACACCAGGTTGAGGAAATGCGCTGTTTCAGTTTCTATTCGGCAATAAACAATGCCATTTTTATAATGTAGATTTCACACATTATAAAAAAAAGTTATTATAGGCTCTTTGTTATTGATCGTTGTAAGGCACATTGACTCATGATAGATACATCTTATACGGTTTGTTATTACATATAAAAAAAACTTCGATATAACTAGATCTTGTTATTCCTGGTGGCCTGTGAGTTTTCAGTCGTAGGTTAGAATAATAGGAACTAAAATCACGAGGAGTTTTCTCTTTTATTTGATGTTCAAGCTATTGTGGAACATTACAAAAATATTCTAATAGTAATAAAAGAGAGATCACAATGTGCATACTTCCACCTACCATTTTTTCAAGTGTTTCTTTCAATTGTACACCACACATTCTTTTAAGAATTGCATCTTACAAAACACTGCTTGGGAGCGAATTTCAGCCCAGTTCACATTTATCTTAAGCTGGCAATATAATTATGCTGCAGTTAGGTTTATCCACAGAGCCTAATATTAGACTTCTGTGGGTTAATCTTACCACAGGCTGATATCAAGGTTTTATATTTATTTGGGCCAGGCATGATAAAAAAAAAATTAGTACGTTAGGCCTGTCATCTGTATAACGAAGCTGAATTTGGAAACTGGCTAGAGATGTTTTTCATGCTCCCTGTATTATTCAGCTCTGAAATAGAGCACGCTTTTACTTTTACATTGATAGCGCAAGCTCCCGAATCAAATCAAGGTGATATTTGCAGACTGTGTTCTCAGAAATTACATCGACCGTTCCTGCACTTTTCTCCGCCCATGTGGACCGGAGTAAATGAAGGAAACATAACAAACCCTTGTTAGAGCGTCCATTTTTAGAGCCTTTGGGGACAATTTTACCAGTCCTCCTTCAAACATTATTCGCTTTTATAAATGGTTTATGGACGGAACAATTAAAGCTAAGACAAACATTAAAATCGACACTAACTCAGCGTTCAGGAACAGGAAAGAACGAACGTTAAAAGAAAGTTTACGGAGCGCAACCCTCGCAGCGTACCGCGACAAGAAGATTTCAAAATGGAATTTTTGCACAAAATGTCTGTCAAATTACGTCCAGTGTTGTTGTCGTATCATCCTGGGTCTTTTCTATGAGTGTTTTTTTTTGTCTAGATTTTACTTATGCGGCTACATGTTTTGTTGGCGATCCACATTCTTACTCTGATCCAGATATTAGACAAAGCAAATTGTCGCTATTTCTAACTTTATGAGTGTCGGTCCCAAGCTCCTAAACACAAAAGTGGTGAATGACGAGTACTCCATAGGCAAAAAATCGGTATCGCAACATCCCAGCGAATATTCAAGAGTCACTGTTCATTGGCCGTAAAGAGCATAGTGCGATCACTTGTAGTCGCGGTTCAGCGGTGCTCGGCAACCGTTTGAACTCGATGCAGCGTTTGGTCACATCTAAAATGTAGATCAAGTGTTAAAAACTTCACATTTTATTCGCCTTTGGGACAAGATAAAGCTTACAAAATGTGAACAACCATGTGCATTTTATTATTCATCTTGCGTTCTTTACTTATTAATAGCTTACAATAAAAATAATGAAAGCCGTGGTTTACATGCTCATTCTAGGAACATCATCCCACAAGCTTCTCAAGTTTGCTAGATCTAGCCAAATGGGCGAGGTTATCAATGCCTTTTCTACTCTAGCCTTTTACTTCTTCCTAAAAGTTCTAACAGCACCTTTTTTAAGTTCTAGGCTTTCTGTTTGCATAATTTAAAAAGTGAAAAAGTGACAGATGAAGGAAGGGGAGGAGACAAGGGGGAGAGAGAGTGTGTGTGAGAGAGAGAGATAGAAAGATAGAGAGAGAGAGAGAGAGAGAGAGAGAGAGAGAGAGAGGAGCAAATTCGCTAAAAGAAGCTTTCGCAATCTTGCAAAAGTGTTGTGCTGTAGTTCGGAAGTATTCCAGTTTGTCACAGACCCAGTTTGTCATAGTCCCAGTTTTTCACAGGCCCATTTTGTCACTGTTTATCATGCCAAAGGTCCAGCTTGTCATGTCCTCAGTTTGTCACAGTTTATACAGTCCTATATCCAGTTTGCTGCAGGCTCACCCTACCTCGATTGTACCTGCATCATAGAAGTTATCTCTGACTCTCAAAGAGAGTGATCGTGAATGAATTATTAATTAATTGCAAGAATATGATTTTTTTATTAATTATTCGGAACAAAATGACATTCATCGTTGAAATTTTAAATGGTAATTTGCTTTGATTAGAATACAAAAGGAGCCAATCACTTAACAACAGAAGCTGAATTATCATTCTTTAGGAACTATGCAGCACTAATTCATAGGCGGAGAATGAAAAAGAAACTGAATAACAACTAAGGTGCTAACGTTCCGTGATTACGACTGTCATTAACACTCAAGTACATAAATAAAATAACAAAATGACTTCTACACAAGTTCATTTCTGTGCATAAATGAAATAACAAAATGACTTCTACACAAGTTCATTTCTATGCATCAATGAAATAACAAAATGACTTCTACACAAGTTCATTTCTATGCAGATATAAGAAACAGGTACATTGCAAATTAATAAAAGAAATGATTAAAGCTTGAACAGTAAATTATCTAAGACTATTTAACTCTTCAAAAGTCAAGCGAGGACGACAAAAAAATAATACTGTCCTCGTGGTGAGGGACTGTGGTGTCCTGTAATAAATTGGGCATTTGATACTCGAAACTAGGACAAATCGGTCCTTTTATGACAGACTGACAATCTGAGACTTTGATATGACAAATGTAAAACTGGGCTTTTGAGAAACTGGGCCTCTGACGTGAGAAAATGTGACGAACTGTGACTGTGAAAAACTGGGTCTTCACAAGACAAACTATGACAAAATGGGCCTTTCACATGACAAGTCTTGACAGATTTGGCCTTTTGCAAACTATCTCTAGTCTTTGTGCATTTTTCTATCTTTTTTTAAAAGCTGGTTGATGCAAGAGCCCCCAAAATATCTTTAAATTGTTGTATTATAACTTATAGGCTTAGGCTTACACATTGAAAATGTGTATCTGTTCAACGTTCATTGATTGTTGCGTAGCAAGAATGTAACAAATCTCTACATGTAGAAAAGGGAGCACAAACATTCCTAACATCCTAAAGAAAATCATCTACAGAAAAAATAATGTGACCTATAGTTTTGAAAAAAAAAACGGTAAACAAGAAGTAGTTGTCTATTATATTCCATTTAATGTGTGCATCAACATTCAAGTCCTACCGTGTAAAGCAACACTTGAAACACATGTTTGGCGAAATGAGTTGATCAAGTTGACAACCAAGAGCATAAAAGACGTAAAACATATTGCCGAAAAATGGTTTAGAAAAGTCCATTTAAATGAAATCGATTGTCGGATATGACAAAAAAGAAAATACTGAATCTGTTCTTAATGTTTGTTAACCAAGTACCTATTTCTTTGTATTCCATAAACACAGTATCTTATCCGCCATCTGAAAGATTTCAAAAAGATCACTAGCCACAAGCAAACACCTTTTATATTTTTGACCGAGAGATATTTAACTTTCATCAAGTCCAAAAAACAAAAACATTAAACGATTGACCCGACGTGGTGAAAACAGCCTTATGTCAAGATTTAGACATCTCAATTTTATAGCATGATAGGAAAGCTTATTTTCTCTACTTTAATTGAAAAAATATTACTGTAACTCTCAATGTTCATGGTCTGAGGCAATGTATGCTGCAATGTTCATGGTCTGAGGCAATGTATGCTGCAATGTTCAAGGTCGCGAGACAATGTATGCTGCAATGTTCATGGTCGCGAGACAATGTATGCTGCAATGAAACAAAGGGGTGGATGGATGAAGTCTTGCCTTCCTCGACGCTGCTAATTAATCCTATTTGAAAATTTTAAAAATGCACACATTATCACATCTGAAGTTCTGCATCTAGATCTGGTTACAGTATTTCTCTTTCAAATAACTAGACCCTGTCACAACACTGCGGAAATTAACTCTCAGCGATTTAAACTAAAAGCCATTGTGCCCATTTGAAAATCATACCTCACTATCTAGCTTAAATATTTAATTGACTGAGGCTAAACTACACAAGATATTCTTTTATTTTTGCATTGTAACTTATTCAAACAGTTTTAATCATCTAGCCTATGTATTAGTTTTATGCTGCCGCTTAGACGCATCAGGTCAGTGTTATAGAAAAGCCTCAACCACAGCAAGGTAAGGAAACTTACGGAAAAAAAAATCTTGAGTGTGGGATGCTGCCTGAATCAGGTCTTGATTTTCATACTCGGTCAAGCGGAGAATGTCATCATCATTGTTCTCAGAGTCTTGGATAAGCTTAGAAATATCCAGTTGGCAGTCATGACTAGTTAAACTTCAAAGTCGGACAACTTTTGAAATGGCATTGTTTAGAGAATTTTCAGCAAACTTAAACCAAGAGATTTGGAAACGGATGGGTTGACTTTAAAACTAAAGGAAAGCATGAGACGAATAGGCTAGGTCTAAAACTAAAGTGAATCTCGCCTTGCTTATCTTTTACTTTCGTTACGGCCAATATAATTATATAAATTTCGGCATCACTGTTCATTTCAAAGCAATCAATAACGACTATTCTTTGTGTTTAATATTTTTTTTACGCAAATAAAAATTTTTCTTTTATACAAAAGCTGCATAAACCTAATATTTTACAGATGTATCTTAAAGGCCAAATGAGTGCCTTATCTCCATTAGCTAAGAAGGGGTTTAGAATCTATGAAAAAGTCACAGTACAGGTCTCGACCATTCATAATTTCAGTTTAAACTGTTGGAAAAAGGTATTCTATACATTGCAATACCTTTTAAGATTGGTTTGGTTCAGTTTTTCCACAAAAATTTTGACCGATTAAATAACACCCTAGATCCTAAGTTGTTTTTTTTTATACCAAATTAGAAAGGGGTGGTTGAGCTGGTCCGGAATGGTAACCGGATCATCAAAGATTGTCCGTCTGAAACTGTCGGGTTTTTCCTTCTCTGAATCGACAGGTGTCAGAAAAATTGCAATTATTTTCATGAAAAAAAAACCATCATTTTTATTAAAATCATGAGTTTGATTATAATCTGGAATAGTCAAAGAAGCTGCTGGTAAAAAATTGTCTTAAAATAGATTTCTTCTTTTATGTGGCGCTAGCACTGCTTGGTACATTTTGACATACGCCGGGTCGGTGTGCTGCACCACTTATTTGGATCCACGTCAAAATCGGTATAATTGTGACTACCAGAGTATTACGTTATGCAGCTTACTCCTATAGTTCTGCATCCAATTACGTGTCCAGATTGTACTCACAAATTATTCATATAGTATTCACATAATTACATATGCATCGATTTTCACTTCGAACACACTTAAGTGCTGGTGGGTAGTATAAAAACAAAGACAGTGCTCACCACAATGTTAGTAGTCTTGTGTATCCACGAGCCTAGCTTATCGCTACTTTATTTGCATTTGTTTCGCTCGCAGCTAAACTTCGAGGTGAGTGTGCACTCTTCAGGGCGATATAATTATAGATATTCAGATTAATTCAGCCCTCGGAACTGGTGTAGTTTTTAAAGAAAGGAAATGAAATATATTACCTGACAAACGGAAAATTAGTTTTTTTTTCTTTTTTTGCTCTCCTTTTATTATGATTTAATATTCTATAACTTATCGAATAAGTTATTTTAACAGCAGTTAATATGCTGTTGCAAAAAGGACGCAATATCAATAACAGTCCAGAATGCACTGACCTCATATTATTCTGAGCATAAGGGTAAATGGCTTTAATTGCCGATGGTGTAGACAAGCGAATTAAATGTTGTTTACAAACTCTTACAATAGTGCATCATGACAAGCTGCTTTTTTAAACTAAACGAAAGTAAGATGTAACTATTGGCATTTTTTTGCTTTCATCATCAGATTCCTTGTTTTTGAAGTTAGATTAAATGGAATATCACTATACCACATGAGTTTTCACTGTCACAATGCTTGAATCTTGAGGAATCTTGAGTGGGCCGGCCTGCGTGAATGAAAACTCCAATAGACTTCTGTAGGTGACGTCACGTCTCCCTAGATTTAATCTCGCTCAAATAAAAAAGGAAAAGTAAGTATTTGGCACGCTAATTTATCAATAATGATTGGAAAAGAAAACTTTGTCTAAAGATCTACAGGATTCTATCTAGATGGCCTAAAGATTTCAACAGCGAATCGTAGTATCACAGGTTCTCACCACAGAGAGCGACAGAGGTCAAGAAAGCCAACAGTACTGCCAGTCTGCTTCATTGCTTTCTGAACCTTCCATTTTTCGTCTTGTTTGAATCTATCATGGGGTATCAAGCATCGCGATGGGGTCAAGGCTTTGAAGAATAACCCTGGCCCAGTCAATGACATCATGGGCGATCTTTAGTATTTATAATTTAAGGGTTTAGAGAGTTATCTACAGAAGTCTATTGGAGTATTCATTCCTGCGGCCGGCCCACTTGTTGAAAACACTTTTTAAATGCTACTATATTCTAAGTGTTCTAAGAGTCCAATAAGTCAGATGAACATAACGCTCACACGCTTGTTGGCTTGTTTACTTGGGCGACAAAACCTGTTCAGTTGGCCACACATTGCTGCATACTTAACACCACTCGAGAGAGTCTAGTATGCCGCCATTACTCCTCCATTTTCTACCACAGCAGAGTGTTCTGTTAATTGTTTGAAAAAATCAAAGGGCACATCAAAGGCTTGATACTTGTTCAGAACTGCAGTTTGATAGGTGGTAATAAGGTAAATAGACATTCTTGGAAACCAATATTAAGATGAAGTTTAAGTCTACTCGCTAGCTCTTCTATTCTTGTTCAAGAACAACTGTCTTCTACCAACCCAAGATTAAGCCCCATAGGAACTTTTTCGATACAATGAAACGCTTCATCCCGCATCATCACAAATTACGTGCGTTAGCGTAGAGTTAGCCCGTGGGCGCCCTAGCGCGCTTTCCTCTCTTTGCCGGCAATCAGATAGAATAGAGATAATTATGCCCTTAATAGGAAGGTTAGGTTGTTTGAATTTTAACATCTCTTTTCAAATACAAGGTATATCAGAGACGGCGCTTGGGACAGTTGAAACCTTGCTGCCACACTGTGATGTAAGGAGCACTTGCATACATCACACCCAGTCACATTATCCTGTTACCGGGTCGACCAGAAGGAAAGAAATTCTTTATGGTGGTAGTTGAGGAGGAGCATTTTTAAGGACGCCGCCCAAATTGAGTACAGCCTAAGCGTTCATAGTGGACAAGACCAGCAGCGAAAAGTAAACAAATTTGAGCATGAGACCTCAACTGATCTGCATAAGTTTTTAGTAAAATTAGAACGGAGTCGATCTCAATTTGAGCGAGCCGGCCCTCTTAAAATTTATTGAAAGGTATAGGGATTTGTGCCATGTACTCATGATGGCATGACGAGCCTGTATTGCCGTGGCCTATCATGCATCCCACAATATGTTAAAAACGAGGTAAAAACTGAGCAATGAGAATGCAATGTTATACGATATTCTTGAAAAAAAACAACAAATGCTTAGCGTATTTTCGCATGGCAAAGGCAAGCTTCTAATGCCCTATCGGAGTAATTTGAAGACATATTCAAAAAGTAAGATGTGAAGAAGAGAAAGGCTATTAGGCGACGAGGAAGTCAATTTCAGTGAAGTTACGCACGTCCGGATTATATTTTGACAAGCTAGACGTCATACGTTTTTCAGGTTTTAACGTCCCAGTCAACTAAGAGGATATGTCAGAGACGGCGCTGGGGAGAATTGAAAGCGTGCTGCCACACTGTGATTTAAGGAGCGCTTGCGTACACCACACCCAGTCATATTATCTGGACACCGGGCCGAACAGACTTAACACTAAATCCATAATGCCAGACACTAGGCCGATCAGCTGAGGATACAAATTTGAAAGCCCTTGGTTTGACTTGGCGAGGGATCGAACCACACACCTCCCGATCTCTGAGCGAGTTTCTTACCGCTAGGCCACAGAGCCGGTAATATGACATAGAAATTTGAACGTAATATGACAAAAAAGGTTGAATCTAATATGAAATAAAATGTTGAACGTTATATGACATAAAAGGTTGAATGTAATATGACATAAAAGGTTGAATGTAATATGGAATAAAAGGTTGAACGTAATATGACATTACAGGTTGAATGTAATATGAAATTATGGGTTGAACGATTTG
>BMAT01011626.1:97235-108985 GCA_019649035.1 Elysia marginata | reverse complement strand
CTACCGTGTTCTGCTACGACTGTGACACCTACTTCTGTCGCACGTGCGAGGAGGCCCACAGACACATGCCCAAGATGCACAACCACAAGATGATCCAGCTGGATATCCTCACGCCCGTGGAGCTCATGCGTAACCGGAAACGATCGTGCAAGACGCACACCAACAAGTCGCTGGAACTCTTCTGCAAAGTGAGGTTTTTCCGGTTAGAGTTAGACCAAATCGATTCGTTAAAGTTAACTCTTTTTCAGCAAGATTTAGGTACATCCAGTGGTTTTGCAATTGCTATAAACTCTCTATTGAGGTGAAATTCGAATGTTCTTTCATATGAAAAGACTTTTTTTCAGAGTTTCTTAGACTCATTTTATGCCATTGAAGCAAGAAAAATTGCAGTTAGTAGGAAGTTAATACTTTACTGTTCTGGTTTTTTTTTATCGGTGCAAAAACAGCTTGTACCAGCCTCAGGCATAATGCCTCTCTTGGTATTAAAAAACATTTCTTCAATAAGCTTCTAAATATACACGCAAATATTCAAAGGATCTTTGATCAATATTTATATTTAAAACCTTTTTAGCATCTTTTCTCTCTCGTAATGGTGTTAACATTAACCCTTGTGTGCCGCGCGCGGCCAGGAACACAACCAAGCGATCTGCGCGGACTGCGCTAGCACGAGTCACCAGAAGTGTGCCAATGTCAGCAGCATCGCTAACGTTGCCGAGGAGAAGAAACGCATGCTCAAGTCTGCAGAGAAAACCATCAGGGTGAGACCATAGGTTTGATTTTATAGACTGAGAGAAAGAGAGAGAGAGAGACAGACAGACAGTGACAGACTCAGACAGAGAGATAGAGAGAGACAGAGAAACACAGGCAGACAGACAGAAAGAGAGAGTGAGAGAGAGGGGTGTGGTGAAAGAGGGGAAATCAGAAGCATGTCCGCGGATTTCAAGCGTTAGATCAGTCTTTTTAAGTAGATGAGTAATAAGTTGAAATATAACGAAAGCAGTATATTGACTTTTTGTGTGTTAAAACAAGCACTAAATTCATAGCTGGTTTCCTTGGCTGTGTGGCCGCTAATTTTCATGTTTTATAAAACGAGAGAAGCGGAGATGTGAAATAACTAGGACAAACATGCAAAGACGGAAGGAAAGATAACTTTACATCATGTCCTTTTCCATAGCTGTGTCATTTCTTTACTCGGTAATGTGAAAGGAATAATGCGAATTGCGATAATTCGAGCCAAAAATATTTACTTGCCTGTAGTTTTGTGAATGAAATCTAAAAGGCAATGAAGTTTTGTTGGCCTGTTACATGGCTCGTCAATTAAAAATTTTAATGTAACTAAAACACCAATTAGTGCCAAACAGTGAAAAGGTCTTCTTTACTCTTTAGTATAAAAGCCTACTACAAGCCTACCTGGGTTTATATAGGGATAGTCCATCCATATCCTTACATCATTTTCAACTCTTTTTAGTTAATGGTACATGTAATAAGGATTAATTCCTCTCATAAGTTTGTTAGTATTTGAGCGCCTAACAGGCAGCCCTACTGTATTGCTCTGAAGTATGAGTTGAATTTGCATTGGTGTGTATTGGCCTGTTTGGGGAAATATGTAAAGTCTTGAGACTGCCTTCGGCGGTGGAAGACTACAACCATAAGCTGTAATAGGATACTTAGTTGTTGATTATAGACCATAGCAAACGACATACCAGTGAGAACCGGTGTTACGAGATTGGCAATGTAGAGAAATCAATGAATTCGAATAATCCTTTTGTTTTGCTGCCCCCCATCTTGCAGGAAGGTATTGAGAAGTGCGAGGAAAGCAGCCAGCGGCTGAAGAGCGAAGGCGCTGAGATAGCGGAAGTCAAGAAGCAGACGGTAGAGGAAATAGATGGCGCTTTCCACGCCGTCAGTGACGCGCTGAATCAGCGCAAAAAGAAACTGATGAAAGATATATCGGTGAGCTGACAGACAGACGAGAATTGTTGCTTTGCGTTAGAACGTTAAAATTCTTTCCAAATGGTAATGTTTTAAATGAAAACAAAAACATTGGTTCTGAGTCAGGGATGGTAATGTAAATAGTGTTGTGCAATCTGCAAGAAGGAAAGCGATAAAGATGAGTACTTTACCAATTTGCACGTGACTCTGCGGAGATATAGGTCACAACCATTTATGCATGTGTGTAATCCGGCTTACCATTTTTCAAAGTGTCTAAATTGCGTCCTTAAAAATCACCCCCATTCCTCTAGAACAAGAAGTTGTGCAAACTTAGTCACACGTTACAAAAGATGTAACTTTTAGGTCTCTTCAAAAAAAGTATCTTACGTAGCTCGGTATGAGTTCAGATAGTCTTCCAGTTAAAAAATAACTTACAGTAATCAAATATTCACCGTCTGTTCTCTTCCCCTCAGACCCACTTCAGCAAGGACATCCCACAGTTCAACGACCTTGCGAAGAGAATGGAGAAGATAAAGGGAGCGATGAAAGCCAACACAGAATTCATTGCCGAGCTCGTCAACAACGCTAGTGACCTTGACCTTATCGAGAACGCCGATCGTATACGTCATCAGACTGACATCATGCTCCAGCAGAACGCGGAAGTTGCCGAGACGCCAAAACCGAAAGTAGGTCTATACACAACAGCCTAGAGGCTCGAAGTCTAGGCATCTAAAATATCATACCAAACTTCGCAAGGAAAGTTGGGTCTCTTATCAATACGATTGTCTTCTTTGGTCTCCGTTAGAGCTGAAAATTTATAGACTGATTACTTTATCTTTAGTAGAGTTTGAGACTAGCCTGGTCGATATTTCGCTAATTCGAAGATAAATTTTACAAGAAAAAATGTTATTGCACTTTTTAACGACAAAGAACGTTTAATGGTTCTGACTTAAGTTAGTCGCACATCTTGGTTAAGACTTGTCTTTTCCGCGTCTCGTTTTGCACATTTTGCACACAAAGAGGTGCGCAATCTGCAAAAAGGAAGGCGGAAGAGATTGGTGTTTGCCAACATGTACGAGAGATTTTATTTTTCAAATAAACTAATCATCTCATTTGTTGGTACTGCCAGATGCTGGTCAAGATGGATGACCTATCTGTGAAGAACTTTGTGGAGCTGGTGTCCCTGTTGGGAGCCGAAGTGGGCAGCACACAGGTCAAGGGTATCCTGGTCAAGAAAATGACCACGAAGATGTCCGGAGACAAAGCTATACCGGACATCAGAGACATAGTGGTCATGGACTCCGGAGCCCTGCTTGCTGTGGATAACAAGAACAGGTACCGGTACCCATAGAATATAGAAATAATATACATCTATTAGCGCTTTACACACCGTCTCGCTCTCGCTCTCTCTCTCTCTCTCTTTCTCTCTCTCTCTCTCTCTCTTTCTCTCTCTCTCACTCTCTCTCTCCCTCTCTCTCTCTCACTCTCTCTCTATCTCACTCTCTCGTTCGTTTTTTCTTACCGCTAAACCTTATCTAGATTTGTATCTTCTGTCCATCCTTGCCTTGTTTGCCTTTCATTTGCTTCCTTCTATTTCTTCCCTGTCAAAACAAAATATTAAAGTCTTTGATGAATCCTTCAAGAATAATTTAATGTTAACGTGTTCCTTTCATCTTATAAAAGCCCAGCCCACCTTAACTTGTCATATTTTTTCCTTCTTCTTCCTCATCACATCCGCTCTCCATCTCGTCTCGCCAACAGTTGTGTCAAAGGGATCATCTTCAAGGGTGACCAGTTCAGCGTACAGCGCCTGGCACTCAAGTCGCAGCCTTGGGGCGGGGCTAAACTCCAGGACAACATGATCGCCGTCACTGGCCTGAAGGTTTTTTACATCATCAGCCTCACGGAGGAGCTCACTCTTCACAACACGGTACACACCAGGAAGGACTACTGGGGCATCTGTGCTCTCAGTCCTATCAACCTCGCATGCAGGTTAATAGTGGGGGTTGGGGGAAATACTCACCCTTCACAACACGGTACACACCAGCAAAGACTACTGGGGCATCAGTCCTATCAATCTCGCATGCAGGTAAATGGGGCAGTTCCATGAACTTCAAAAATTCTTTTAGAGTAGCTCCCCTCAGGCAGTGAGTTTTTAGGCTGAGAATTAGCACTAGAGTTAAACGAATAAACTACTTCGCCCACAGTAAAGTTCGCTGGTGAGCCCACCTTTTGAATTCTACACACCTCTAGGAGCATGAGTCACAATGGACCTTCATCTATCAATTGTTTTTCCTGAGCGACAGCTACAAACCTCTCCCATGAATCAGTCCCAAATAGCATCAGCCTCATCATCATCATCATCGTCATCATGAACATCATCATCATCAACATCATCATCAGGCTCCGAGCAATGACGCATTGACGATACTGTCTTTCCATACTCCTTCATCCCTCGTTGATACCAATGTATCCGTGACCATTCCTGCGCCCACAAAATACATGCATCAGTCCATCTACCATTTTCTCCCGTCAGCTACCCCTGCTATTTTACCTGTAGCATTGAGTACCGGTATTCCCGTTGATATTAGATGCTCAAATCTTTTACTTCTTATCACATGTTTGTTTTTTTGCCAGGCGTTTTTGAATTGTGTCTATATATAATCTGTTTGTATATAGGCCTATAAAGACCATTCAAGACTATTACTTCTTATTTCTTTGCTGCCTATGATTTTCGGAGCCCTTTTTTGTTTCAATTACATTTCTGTTGTCTGTTTTATTTTCTGCGTCTGTTTTAGTACCAATGCGTACATTTTTTTAAAAGTAATTAGACTATGGTTCTCGTTCCCATAGCTGCAAGTACCCTCCGTGCGTTGATATCGTGGACATCACTGGACGCCGTTTGAGAACCATCGAGCAGGATCAGTTCGGTAACCAGCTGTTTGAGATGCCTGGTTACCTAGGCAACCTGGGAGGACGCATCGTGGTCTCAGACCGCAGCAAAAAGGCGCTCATCTGTGTGGATCAACTGGGGGAAGTTGTTTTTACTTATACTGGAGAGGTACGTTTTCGATAGACCTTACGCCCTTGGCCGTGTTTTTTTTTTTTTTGTTTTTTTTTTACCAAGTATGGTCTTTCACTGCTAATGTTATCAGAAGTTACCACTCAGAGTGCTGAGAACATTTTCAAAGACGCTTAGACCTAAATTTGAGGTATCTCTGTATAAATTTGCCATAAAAGCAAGTTTAGGGGACGTGAGACTGTCTTAAGAAATTTGAGGTTAAACGTTGGTGTGTTGTTGGCTCGCCATACTCATCTTTGCTAATGGAGAACTAAATCTATTTTAACAATATCAAAGCGTGTAGACTATAGCATTACGTATAGCAAGTCTGCATCTAAAAATTCTCAAAGCAAAACGGTCATAACGCATGGCGTAGACCTACAGAACGATAGACTCCGCCATTGCATAATGCACAGTGACCAGAAAGGACCACTGAGCCTTATTTCTATGTGTACGTAATGCGTATTGCGTAATGCGTAATGTTCGCCTTCCGGTAACCGTATAGCTGTGTGATGCGTATTCGAACGATGGCTGTATCGTTCGAAACGCACCACGCATAACACATAATGCATTACGGACACATGGATACACATCAGTTTAATTTCTATATAAACGTTGTTTATGCATTACGCATTGCGTTTAAGGATCACATAAACATGGGAACAAGGCTTAAAATTGTACATTGGAGCTCTACGGCGTGTTCAACATTCAGCTCTATGTAGTTTGGTCTGAACTATTGCATAACTCTTTTGTAGTAGGTCTAGAGAAGTAATTTTTTTTAAATGAATATTCGACGTACACAGCATCATCATCGTCATTATCATCATTAACTCCCTTCATCTTTGGCAAGGCCACAGACAAGTAAACATTACCAACTTCTGTTTTAGGCAAAGTTTTCTAGCTGATGCCAGAAAAAGATGCTTCGAACTTCATTGGTATCTTCTATCTATGGAGGTCTGCGATTTATTTAGATCTGCTTTTAGTATTATATCAAATAATGGAAAGCAGTGATTTTAAGGGACCTGACATTTACTAATTTGAAATAATTTGTGATTACTTAATATTAATACTCATAATATTGAGTGCCTTAGAGCATGGAGGATTCCTCTGTGGATTTGTGCGCTGTACAAGACACTTTTTACAGATTACAGATTACAGATATTTTTATACTTTAAAAAATTTATCTGACATCGTCTTACTTCACCTGTGTCCTCTGTCTATGTAGGCTTAGGCTTTATAGAGATCTGCTATTATATTAAAACAAATTATGGTCACTAAAGACTTTTGCCTCGTGTTTCATACAGGATGACAAGGCGCTACAGTTTCCCCGTGGACTGTGTATTGACCGCTACAACCGGATCTTCCTGGCTGATCACGACAAAGGCTGTGTGTACCTCATCTCCCCTGAAGGAAAGTAAGTCCCCTTCGCTGTCTATAGATCAACATAACCCTCTCGCTTTTAGTAAGGCTTTTGGATGTTTTCCTTTTTTACGTTTGTAAATCGTTTTGGTAGTAGCGTCATATTACCCTATCTCTTCAAAACATATGCTTTTTATTGGCTTGGTGTATTAAGTAGCCTCCCTAATTATTTTATATATTTATAAAACGATAGTAGGCATATTAATGTTGCTTTCTTGTCATTTAAAATTGTGGGAAATATAACTTTCATTTTAGTAAGGAAAAGGGCAAATGGCAGCGAGTCATATACATGTATATAAGTGCAAAAGTGCCACTAGGAATTGCGGATGCTAGTTTACCCGTGCCGCCTTAAAACCTGTTTAGTGCATTTCACGACGTACCGGCGTTATATTTTTAACCCCTCCCTTTCTCAACCTCTCTTTTCCTGCTCGCAGTTATCTTTGTACGGTCATCTCTGCACTGAAGCCGCGGACCATCTGCCTGGGCAGTAACACGCTCTATGTCAGCATGGAGGGGAAGGGCATCACTTTCTTCAACATCATAGAGATCAAGACTACATAGAACAACATGCAGTCTATGTCAAAACCACATAGAACAACACAAATAGATCAAGACTAGAGAGAACAAAACGCTCAAAGTCAGCATGGAAAGAAATGCTATCGCCTTCTTCAACATCATAGAGATCAAGACTACATAGAACAACATACAGATGTCAAAACCACATAGAGCAACACAAAGAGATCAAGACTGCATAGAACAAAACGCTCAAAGTCAGCATGGAAATAAATGCTATCGCCTTCTTCAACATCATAGAGATCAAGACTTCATAGAACAACACACAGATATCAAGACTACATAGAACAACACACAAATATCAAGACTACATAGAATTACACATACTCCGGGAGGGGTCAAGATCACATAGAAAAACACGCTCTTTGTCAACCGAAGGGCATCAAATTCTTCATCATGATTGAAATCATGACTACATAGAACAACACATAGATATCAAGACTACATTTATAACAACTATAGACAGTGAATACGAAAAGAACACACAGATATCAAGACTACACATATAAACAAAACATAGATATATCAAGGCTACATAGAGATCAAGTCTATGGAATAACACGCTCTATGTAGGCATTGAGGAAAAAGGCTTAGCCTTCTTCAACGTGATAGAGACCAAGGCTTCATAGAACAACACAGAGAGATCAAAACTACATAGATTAAGTCAGCATGGAGGCGAAGGAATTATTTTCTTCAGTGTCATAGATATCAAGACTAAAAAGAACAACGTTATAACGAGTTAAGTCAACATTTTCAAATACCGAGGGGAGATTAAACAAAATTTGTTTTAGCTAACTATGGAACGTCATGTCTTAGGAAGGTCCAGGACTTATCGCCGAAAGTCTTTAACTAGAAAATTGGACCTTGGTTTGACTCAGTGATTGCCATTTTCATAAACATAAATAACTTGTTTTAATTATTGAGCAATGATGTTTGTAACAGATAGACAGACAGACAGAGAGAAAGAGCGAGAGAGAGAATGAGTGAGTGAGTGAGTGCGAGCTAAATTGCTGAAAGTTATAAAGGTTAGTTTTGAAAGCTTTTATCACGTCGAATCATACTAGCACGCTTATTACATGCACCCAAAATACTTTGCATGGTTTTGAATGCATTATATCAAAAATGTATTTTCTTGTTTGACCATGTTATTGTTAAGTTATTTAGTCTATTCTGTATTGAAAACCATTTCTTTAGCGTTGAATTTGTTTGCCTCCTGTCTTTAAAAATAGAACAGGTATCCACCTGGTAGTAATCATGTTAACATTGTTATTGATGCGGTATGGGTCTGACCTAAATCTCAGCAGAGTCACGTGTATCTTGGTAAAACACCAATCTATTCTGTCTTCCTTCCTGTAGATTGCACGCCCCTTTGTGCGGCATGATAGGAAAAAATATTTTGCAGCTGATAAAAAACGCACACAATCCCGCACCAACAGTAAGAAGCACGTGGTAGACTTTGGTCAGAACCAATGGGTAACCTATCAGAAGTGCCCTGTGAGTGTTCATACGTTGCGTAGTTTGTTTCCCTATCACACCGCACAAGGAGTTTTAGATTATATAGGCAAGAAGGAAGGCAGAAGATATGATTGGAATTTTATCAATGGTCACATGACCCTGCTGAAATTTAGGTCAACCCCATTACATTTTCCTTATTCAGTCTTTGCTCTTTAAAACTTAAGATCTGATGGTTTGGGCGACTCTCTGTACTTTTTTGTAACCTTTTGTAAATAAAATTTCTCAAGATGGACACAAATTATTCACTGTCGAACACATTTCTCCGTTAAATTAGATATCAGCGGTAGGCCGGTGGTTAAGACGAGCTTTGCTTGTAATGAAGTTATTTCTCTCACGCCCATATTTTCGTCATAAGCGTGGTTCGTTAGAATTTTTGTTGTCATAGAATGCGTTTTATACATTCATGCTGTTTCACTTAATTTGATATATTTTTTTGACAGATATCATGTACAGTCCATCCTGATTATACTTAAAAGAAACATCATCTATAGTTCATCCTGATCATGTGCGAAATTCTTGCTCTAGATACACGTATGATTGCAAATAGGCCCTACCGCCTTTTCTGTGTTGAGCCTAGAATAGTGCTCGAAAGAAGAGGAGGGGCGCCCTGTTACTGTGAAAAAGGGTGTTAAATTTTGTATCTTTCCGTATCTAATTTATTCCCTTTTAATCATTATTGTGTTATCAAAGAGTTTACGAAATGTAAATAATCTTATCTTTTAATTTGTTCATCTTATGTCTTGAGCAGCATATAAATGGTTTGCTTGATTTCTGCAGTTGAATTTTTGTTTTTATTTCTTTTTTAAGTCTCACGAGCGTTATTTCACTTAACTTTGCTTATTGCAATGTCTTCTAATAGTAACTTTCTCTTTGACGTCTCGATTATATTTGACATTGTAAAAGGTAGATTCGTTATATAATATGGAAGTCGACAAGAGCCATTTTGTAGAAGACAAAAAAGCTGTAAATTTAAGATGTCAAAAATGTATTGCTCTATGTCCTTTATTATCACCAAATCGACAACTCACAAATTAAGCTTATGGTTCTGACCCTTCTCTGCGTCACAACTTGGGAAATACCAGTCTCTTCTGCCTTCCTTCTTGCAGATTGCGCATCTTTTTATGTGGCATGATATATGAAAAAAATACCACGCAGCTGAAAGAAAACGCTCTTATAGTTATATCGCTTTTGACACACAATAATTCAACACCAATAGGTAGACTTAGGTCTGAACCATTAGCTGTCATAATGATGTTATACAAGTGATATCTAAATCAATGATGCCTTAGAGTAAGAACTCCACAAATTGTAATGCTTTCTAAATATTGAACCATATTGTACAAATCCAATACTGTGTCAAACCTATGTAGATGATTACGCGTGTGAATGCAATAAATAAATGTATCGTAGATAATTGCATTAATGAGAGAATTCAACATGATTCTTTATGTCACATCTCCATACATGTTTGTTATTTACCATTGTTAGTGCTACAGGGTACTGAGACCATTTTTCAGAACGATAATTGTAGATTTTTTTTTCAACATACATGTTTTTAAAAATTCATATGATGATTACAGTGTTAGAAAAGTTTTTCTTTCAACTTTCATGTACAATGACGGTTGCCAAAAGTGTGAGTTCATTATTTCAAAGAAAAGATAATTATTTATTTTATACATACCGTATATATTTTGCGCCGCACTGTGTAAAAAACCGGGAATTTGTCACATAAATTTATAGTTATGGTTTATTCGTTCTTATACTCAGCCTATATCTTTGCGCGTTCACATGAAGTTCGCGTGTAAATAGATTTACATACATGTATTACTGATAATGTCAAAACTGTCACAAAAAAAAACAAGAAATGTTACTTATTCTTATTCTATGTGACATGTTAACGTGGATCTGTTCGAATGTAAGTGTCAGTAGAAAGATGTACGCCTTTAACGTCAGTGTCTTTTCTAATAGCTAAATTGTAAAGCTTTGAATTCGCAACAGTTTCTGCGTCAGCGTGCTTAAGTCTTCAGACCAAATATTATTCAATACTTCTCAAGAAGCTATTGCTTCAATTCTTAACCTCCTCCTACCAGCCCCGACCCTTCAACCGAGTTTACGTCACAGTTTTCAGCTGCTAAAAACTTCGCCTTAGGCATGTTTCACATAACGCGTATCCCGTACGGAAAAACCCGGACCGGCTCTCGTCCGGTGACCCATTTTTTTTTTTGGCTTCCACAATGAGTGCGTTCTCATGTGAAAGGGTATAGGTGATATTATAGCAAAAGAATTCTTTTTTTTTTTCCAAAGTCTCCGTTCCGGAGCGTTCCGGAGCCGATCCGGAGTCGGTCCGGAGTGTTCAGTATGAGATACGCGTCATGTGAAACGGGCTTTAGGTTCAACAGCGTTTACCTACTTAAATAAATGTTTAGTGCCTGTCCCTTTATCCATATTAATTGCACACACAAACAAACACACACACACACGTATTTTCTCTTCGGCTATAGGAATAAGAAATATGTGAGGCTTTAAACGATAGGCCTAAAAATCTACTCTCTCACGTCTTGAGATTCTTAAAAACGTTACAATGGGCAGCGAATCATGTCTTTAAATGTTTAGGCTCATATTGATAAGCTATAGATAGAAATAGAAAATTATTGCATATTTACTCCGAAATCAAAACAAAATTATTGCAACGACTGCGAGGGACATTTAAAAAAAAATTCTAAATTCATCATACAAAAGAAAATCTTCTCTTAATTTGTTTTTAAACCTGATTGTCTTAAATCAAAATTATAGACGGTGTCTATTGCTCTTTAGTTTTACCGAACTGCTAATGTGATTACGGGAATTTTAATTGAGGAGAATTTGTATGTTTTTGTTATGTAATAAAGAGGTAATGAATTACCTTATGTTCATGTTTTTTGCGCCTTATCTGTTAGTGTTATGGTGTGTGTGTATGTGTGTGTTTTCTCAACATGACATATTCCCTTACACAAATGTTGAGCAGCCCGAGTTAATCCCACACAAGTCGCCTTTTCCATAAAAAAAAAGAAATTTGTCTGTTTGTAATTGGTTAAACTGTATATCTCAGGGTACATAACAGCAAGTTAGAATTTAAAAAGTTCAAACTGTTTGGGGGCAACTCAATACGTCAGAAATCTGACTAAGAGCCAGGTCTAAGCCAGTCGAATCATAACTGTTCATTTTCTCTGTCTGTATGTCTTCAAACATTGGTGTCTGCTTCTGCCGTTCT
>BMAT01011623.1:149047-172427 GCA_019649035.1 Elysia marginata | reverse complement strand
TAGTAGTAGTAGTAGTAGTAGTAGTAGAATAAATAGTGGAGGCAGCCATCAAATGGGTGGGTGACGTACACCCTATACTATGCCAAATGACATACAACCCATTCTGTGTCAGATGACATACATCCCATACGTAGTCAGATGACATACATCCCATACTGAGTTTGATGACATACATCCCATACTGTGTCAGATGACATACATCCCATACTGAGTCAGATGACATACATCCCATACTGAGTTTGATGACATACAACCCATACTGTGTCAGATGACATACACCCCATACTGAGTCAGATGACATACACCCCATACTGAGTCAGATGACATACAACCCATACTGAGTCAGATAACATACATTCCATACTGTGTCAGATGACATATATCCCATACTGTGTCAGATGACATACATCCCATACTGAGTCAGACGACATACATCCCATACTGTGTTAGATGACATACAACCCATACTGTGTCAGATGACATACACCCCATACTGTGTTAGATGACATACACCCAATACTGTGTAAAATGACATACACCCCATACTGTGTCAGATGACATACACCCAATACTGAGTCAGATGACATACACCCAATACTGTGTCAGATGACATACACCACATACTGAGTCAGATGACATACACCCCATACTGAGTCAGATGATATAATACCATTCTGAGCCAGGTGGCAAAAACGAGTCTGAAGAAATTAGCAGGAACCAAAACATGCTGTGGGTCTCAAACCAACTGACACCTGCCGTGTAAATTAACAGAAATTAGCAGGAGTATGGTATACAAAATGAGATCTAGACACGATTCATAGACGCGCACCTGATCTGTCCAAACAGCAACGGAAGTCTAAAAACAACCACCATAAGATTCTTGACTGCCCTCCCATTTTCATAATGTTCGTTTTACCCAACACACGCCATCCCATGCTGACGATGAAATCTTACGTAATCGGATCCAGAGAAGTTCCGCCACTCTTTCTTGAAATCTCATTTCTAATGATTAACGCTTCAAAAAACATCATACTCTTTAAACTGAGTGACTGCACGATTTTGCACACCAGAAATTTCTTCTGCAGAAAATGTTCGCCAAGGCTTGGGTTACTGATGATATTATATTTAATATTAAACTGTTTAGTGGAAAGTATCCAGGATTATATGTTCATCGGTTTGTACACTAGGGTTCTACAATTACACAGGAGATGAAAGAGAGGGGGTTTGAGATCATTCTTCTCTTAATCTCTCATTCAGGCCAAGAATATGGAATAATTATGAGTTAAAACCTTGGCATAGTAATAATGTTAATCCTATTACTAAGGTTTTATTAAAAACAATTTCTGAGTGGGGGCGAAATTGACGACTTTCATTCATAGACGTCTTTCAAACGTTACCTCCGTTTATTGACTTCTCGGAAAAACCAGGAAATGGGACACTGAGGCGACTGTTTCAAAATGAAAAATCATCGTTTGTGATAACATGGCTAAAGGCATGACAATGACAAGGGAGAGGCTAAAATCCTACATGATCTTTGGCCGGAGATGTATAGTGCGTTTTACTGCTTTTAACCTGAAATTAATTTCTCATACACTCTTATTAGTTGCGGTGGATTTAACAGCTTGTTCGGTTTTTTTTCAATAGCCATCTCTTGAACTATGTGGAACAACTGTGTCAAACAATGTATTTGTTAAAAAAAAAACATGCTATCGTTAGTTTGCTAAGATGAACCTAGGAGGACTATGAGCTTTTACTAAACTGTATTGCTATGTTGACTTACATTGTCATAGTTTAATAATATGGTTGTAGTTTTCCGGCGCCGAAGACAGACTAGGAACTTTACATATTTCCCCCAGCAGTTCAATACACACCAAAGCAAATTCAACTCACATATCAGAGCATTACAGTACGGCTGCCTGTTGGGCACTAAGTACTAACATTCCACAAGCTTAGGGCAGTGTCTTAAGCTAGTACCCATTTTACAGGTGGGTGGAATGAGGAAACTGTAAATGAATTGCGTTCCCAATGCAATTTTAACATTTGCCGTGGTTGGGAATTGAACCCGCAACCACCGGATCACGAGTCTGACGCGCTAACTGCTGAGCCATGCTGCTCCACGGACACGATCAGTGAGCCACCAGGATAAAAAAAAAAACTAACAAAACATAAAAATTATATAAGACCTGCCAATAAATTCAACATCGAAATATAGAAAATACATTTTGAAACTGTCCATTTCATTCATAAATCTAACCATTTCCTCTCCCTATCCCTATCCCTTTCAACCCATTAACTTGCAAGTAAAATAAACAGTAATCTTCGAATATTTTTAAAGGTTTTATTGAACTCTCGTAGAACATTGAAAAAGTTCACATTTTTTAAAATAAATTTGCGTCTCAAAAGTTCTTTAACACACCACTTTATACACCCAATGATCACGTCGAACCTAGAATAAATTTAACATCGTACGATATCTTTATAATAGAGAGACCTTCAATATCGATGCTATTTCAAGATTCTTGATTCATTGCTTTGAGTTATTTTGAAGAACTTATCAGATTCAAGTGCCTGCCTGCTTTCGATAAATCACTTGAAGTTCTGGTCCCAAAAGTGTCTCGAGAATACGCAAGATCAAAGAGGACCTTCCAAATTTAGCATTACTGTATATTTAAAACTTTCTTTTGCTTTACGCGAGTTTGATTTTCCCCTTGCTTTTATACCAGTTAAGTCATGCCGTCTTGACAATAATTATTTTTAATCTCTTCGCTTTTGTTTTCCTCTCTTTTTTGTTTATTGTTTACTTGCTATGTTGAACGTAGAATTTTTGTTTCAAATGATTAAAAAATACTCAAAATTCAATTCAAGCGCAAAACACCAGGTTATCTTTACTTGCTTAAATGTAGTTCTCTTCATCAGCGATTTAAGATAAGATGCAAGCTTCTTATTGTTTTACATGGTCACTATTCTATATTGATATTTGGCATAACAGTTTGGGGAGGAAGCAAATGTACGGAAGTAAAAAAAATAGAACATGGTAATGAAAAAAGCAGCAAATATAACAAAGAAGCGTCCACTGTCATTCGGTGAAAAGGTTATTAAAAGGAGCTTAAAATAAGGTCTCAAAGATCAGAGTGCTTGTTGTGTCATTGATTTTATTACATATCCATAAGGAAACTTCAATAAACAGTAAATTGCTGTTCATATATGATTATCTTATGCCATTTTTATGGTTACTACACAGCATGTATTTACTCTAAATTTGACTTTTTACATGCTAAAATCTGCAATGCTATATGTTTTTATGCATTGTTACTGCTAAGATAATTTCTCAACGTATTTAAGCATAGATACCTCTCTCCATTTCTCTCTCTCCTTTTCTCTACATCTCTCTATCTCTCTCCATCTATCTTTATTGCACAATATCTATTTATACTTATAGTTAGATTCTAGGTTTTCTATGTCATGAAATACAGTGCTCAACTTGTATAAGGAGCTTTTGTATACATGGTAGCCTAGTCTTACCTTATTGACGCACGACACAGTGTTTCTGCCTTTCTTCTTTAGGCACTTCGTCAGGTACTGCTTCTATTTCGATCGCCCCGTCATGCCCGTCTAGATCTAGTTCGTCGTTGGTGCGCCTCGATTCCTTTGCGTTTTTTAGTTTTATTTATACTTATATCTATTTTATCATACCTATTCAAAGGTTTTTAATTTCATTTAGATTTTCATGACTATATTTTCCCTTGTTTTTCATATTTTGATTGTTACTTCAATTAATATTATTATCAAATAAGTATTTGATTTTCTTTTTTATAATAGACATATTACTATCCATATTTATTAATATTGCAACTGTCTTTATTTTATGAACTCGCAAGTTCATATTAAATAATAATTTTTGTTTACTATTATATTGCAAGTTGCGGAGCCTTAAAGAAGAGAGGCTGTAATTTTCGCCCCTTTTGTCAGCTCGACAAGACCAAGGCGAGACAACCGAGACTCCATCCCACACCAACATTCTCAGACACATTCTGAGAGTTCAGATCTGATCATTTCTTCGGAATGACTCGGCCCACGATATTTTATACATCCTGGATTTAACGCTAGAAAGAGACCCCCATCATAAGAAAACAAAACTTATTTCGGACTTGAAAATGATCTCAGAAGAAAATCAGCCAAGAAAAGATAATAACAATTGACTAAAAAAGGAAAAGATTCTTTTTCTAAATCACGCCATAACTCATTCTCCCAAAAAAAAGGCAAATCCAGCTGTTTAGCTTGGATAAATCTAGTACTCGTTCGGCTAGAAAACGAAGACTGTCTTACTTTTATATGATTATATCACAAAATTTTGCCCCAGGCAGGCAAAAGTTAGCGGGGGTTGGGTTGGGTTTTTTCCCAGAAAAGCTGATCTCATCAAATTACGCCTCTCGTTATTGAACTTCAAGTGTCAAAAGGTGACTGACACCTACAGACCAAAGCTATTCATATTATAGTTTACACTTTCCTTGTTTTCGTGGTTTTTCCAAAGCCTTGCTGGCACGATTGTCAACCTTCATTGGACAGGGTTTTGTCCTCTGTCGGCAAAATTGTCAGCGCTCGGAACAAAACCCAAGACAAAGCCGTTCAACAAAGACATGATTATGAAGAGAAAAAAAACCCTGGTCGCTATGGAAGGTAACCCGAAGCAATTCCGAAAGCAAGATCCTAGTTTCATTTCTATTAAAGCAATCGGTCGGGATGCAAAGAATGGTTTGTACACAACAATGAGAGGGGTTGGTAACTGTAATGAGAAAAATACTGTATAGCGTGAGCATGAAGAGATAAAGATACTGATTATTTTTTGTTGATTAAGATCGCAGTGACCCATCCTCCCACGCAGGCTCGTCTTACATAAAACATTATATATGTCCTCTCCTTGTCCTCCTTCTGCGTCTCTCTCTCTGTCTCTCTCTCTGTCTCTCTCAGTCTGTCGACCTCTCTCTCTTTCTCTATATCTCTGTTTGTCTCTCTCTCCTTCTCTCTCTCGTCTGTCGCATCCTTCCTCTTCCTCTTCGTTCTTCCTGTCTGACTTCAAAGATGGCTGTTCAAAAATATAGGTTGCTGCCGTCTCCAGATCCCTATCTGTTCTACTAAAGCTTGTATAAGGGGTTAAGTTTTATCCTATCAGCGTGCAGAATTCTGCATAACTATATATCAGATAACAAAGACCTTAATGAGATTAACAATATCTTTTGATTAGATATGAAATCTAGTACAAGTACGTTCCCAGCAGTGGGGTAAACTAAGAGTTGAAGCAGTGCACATTTCTCTAGTTTATCTGAAACGCGGTGAAAGCCAGCTGAGCACTAGCTTTGATTAGCACTTTGGGATTTCAACATCCCTTGAAATTAATTGTGACTATAAGCAGTCTCACATGACATAACGTGTCGCATGAGCGTACTTTTTGTTGAGTTCGTAAGGTGAATCAGTTTATCGTATATAGAAATAGTCGCCTTTACTGAGGAGGTTACACGTTTTTAAAGATGCGGTAAAGTTATGGAAATGACAGTCGTTTAGATGCTTCGCCAATGGTTAAAATAAACAACCCGTGCAGTCATAAATGTTTGTATCCATTTTCTATCTTTTCCCATTTTGTCTTTTTAAAAATGACGCAAAAAGCGATACATTATTCAACCCTCTATTTGTATTTTGTTGGGGTTTTTTCTGATAAGAATGTAAAAAAAAGTAAAATTTTCCATACTCGAGACAAGCTGAATAGAACAAGTAGCGGGTTCCTTATTTTTCAAGCACATATTGGTTTTCCATTGCTTTCCTCGCCGCTTTAACGTTACTAGAATCTAGGTCTTAAGAGACGTAGCTACCCATTAAGTGCTGGGTGGGCACAGGGGGAGGTGAATAAAAAAGTTTGTCCGGACTGGGGATCGAACCCGCGACCTTTCGAATAACGGTCGACTGCTCACCCCAATACCAAAGTACTTAATACTTTTTGTAGCTTTAGCTTTGTTTATGACTTTAATGGCTATATAAGTGTTTTCTAAATGGGTTTTTTTACTCAAGCAAACTTTGACAACTGGCACGTAAACTTCACATCATAAGAGGGTATTTAACAACCATCTAAGATCCATTATAACGGTATTAGAAACTCAAAGGTAGCGAAAGCATTGGTCCATTTCACCTGCTACGTAGAAGGTTCTTAAAAAAAAAAAAGAAAAAAAGATTTAAGGTTGGGAAGTAGTAGATTAGGAGTTTTCAGACAACACGCTTTTTATAAGTCATTTTAAAAAAATGAGAAATAGAGCGAAAATTGGAAGGGGGGGGGGTGTTTCTTGGTCGTTGAAACTATTTTTCCGAATTGGCTGATTCCCCTTGTATGTGACCATAATGTAGGAAAACGAATTCTCTTACTGAAATTGAAAATATAAAGAAGTTGTTTTCCTTTAAAATCTCAATTTTTTTTAAATTGGATATAAGGGCTTTTCTCATATGCTGAATGTTAGAGAGAGAAAGTAAAGAGATAAAGAAATAAAAAAGATAGATGGAAGATGAAGGTGGGTGTACGGAAGAGAATAGGAAAAATATTACGAGATTTAATAACAACAAATCCCTGCGGAAAAGTACGGAGTTAGAGCGAAAGAGAGAAAGGCGGAGGACGGATACAGGTTGTATATTTATACATGTGTCAAGGGTGAGGTGGGGGTAGACCAAAAGGCTAGGCCATTGAATATGAGTGCCATTAATTTTTACAGTCCCTGTGAGTGGGCCGACCAAAACGTGCACAGTCGCAGGTGGTATCGTTTTGGAGGTCGTAATGTACGGGACATTCAATAAAGTGATTCAAAATTTGAAACTCCGATGCAAAATAGAACTAACTTCTACGAGGAAGCAAAACTATAAAGAGTAAAGAAATAAAGAGCATTTTTATATAGCGCTTATCCACTAATGTGCTCTAAGCGCTTTACATGGGTTCCCCGACAGGCCATTCCCAACCAAAGTACCTTCTGAACCCACAGAGTAGCAGCAATTTAAGCGCATCACTCTAGCATTCTGACAAGATCTTTGACTGCCTAGAGTCGGGTACTCGTTTAACGCATGAGTGTGGCGAAGAAATGTGTGTAAATAGCCTTTCTCAAGGACTAAACGTCGACCTGCCGAAAGCAGGACTCGAACCCCGGACCTCTCGATCCGAAAGCCGAGCGTCTACCACTACACCACGACGCAACAAAAATCAAAAACATTTTCATCGCATTTGGCACGCAGGAACCTGATCCCGACAGTCACTAAGACCCCCGTCTACAAACTCCCCCGTAGGCATCAAACTACAGTCTTAATATGCCCTTCGCACCGTCCACTCCAGGCTACTGAACCTCCATCGCCTGAGTGCCCCGCACAGATGAATGTCCTTGTGGAACTGTAGAACATGGTCTGCGACAGTGCCCCCGTTCCCAAATCCTTAGAGCAGATACATGGTAAAAGGAACTACAGTAAAAGCTTTGGGGAAATCTCAAAGCCCTCCAGGATTTTTTTTTATTTTATAGACAAGATAGATACCCTGGTCTGACGTCCCATTAAAAGCTGAAGGAAGAAGAATAAAAGAATGAGTGGGAGGGGAGAAGAAACTACATTTTCTCTCTCTCTTTCTTTCTTTCTCTCTTTCTTTCTCTCTCTCTTTCTTTCTTTCTTTCTCTATCTTTTTCTCTCTCTCCCTTACTCTTTATAGTTCTATCTTTCTCGCATTCTCTCTTCCTTTCTATCTACACCCTTCTCGATCAATCAATCAATCAATCTTCAACCATATCCCTATCCGCCCCCCTCTTTCTATTTCTCAAACATGAACACTACTTAATTCGCGATAAAGTACGACGCACTAAAGTATCTTTGATAAACCAGATTACAATAAGAGTGGACGTAACGTTGGGCAGTGCGATCTTTGTAGAGGCTTCTCCGAGAAGCTTAGGGGACGTTAATATAACTAAAAAAAACATTAGGCAGTCCGCTCACCCTATTATATGGACAGGGCGTTTTCACCTGTGGTTTCTGAAAGATGCGACAGCATACCTGTTGCTACAGGCATCAGCTGTTTCTGCTGTACTGGGTACTTACCGCACTGGTTCTCAAATTGAGTGGAACCTTCCCTTCGCCTCCATCAAGGTTCTTAGGTTTCCTAAATTTCGCAATGCAATGACCAGAACTTGATGATGATGCTTTTTTATTTTTTATTTCACGGTCCTTTTATGACTCACTCAGCCTTACAAATTTTCCTCATTCGTTTTTATTTTTTGCTTTTGAACTACTTTTCTTTATATCCTCTTATCTCGTATTTATCTCGATTCGTTTCTTGCTCTCTATCATGACATTTCACATAAAGAGAGAGAAGTGAGAGGGAAAAACAAAGAGACAAAGATACGCATGGAAGAATGCTTTAATGGTGGTGACAATTGTGTTAAAAAGAGATAGACAAGTTAAGTGCAAAGACAAAGGGGGTGTTATCAGAAATAAGGAGACATACACCCATCTAGAGTGTGGAGAGGTCTTAATACACGGACAGAAGACAATAAAGACAAAAAAGAAAAAAAAGAAAAGAAGAAGAATAAGAGCAACAACAACAACAAGATATTAAGAGAGAAGAAGTAGGACAACAACAATAACAAAAACAACAAGATATTAAGAAGAAGAGGAAGAAGAAGAAAAAGAAAAAAAAAAAAACAAGGTGACGATGATGATGATGATGATGATGATGATGATGATGATGATGATGATGGTGGTGATGATGATGATTATGATGATGATGAGGAGGAGGAGGAAGAAGAGGAAGAAGAGGAGGAGGATAAAGAAGAAGAAGAAAAAGAAGAAGAAGAAGTAAACGAGGGCACCACGAAATCATTAAGCAAGCCATAGATCAAGCGAAGCGCCAGAGCTGGTGAAGTGATCAGATTCACAAGAACAGCTTATCTCAGGCATCAGGACGTTTCATCTGACAGCTCTTGGACGCCGGAAACAGGTACACAAGCAGTTGCCCATGGTTCCTGTCAGGCAGATTCTAGACTCTTAACTCTCCAGTACCACTCCCCGTATTCTCGCACGGTCAATTTTAGACATCTTGCCTCATCTAGAGCTCATTTATTATGTATACAGTTTTCGTGAACTGTAATAGTTCATATAAATTCGCAAGCTCGACAAAGTATTGCCCAATAATAAACAGGATTTCGTAGGCTGTGAGAATGTTTCTATATACAGTCTTATCCATCTTTAACCCATTATGTATATATTTTATATCAGCAGTGCAAAAATATAATTGACATGCAAATAATCTTTAAAGTCTATAACGCAGTCCTAAACCGTTCCTTTTGACTAAAACGAGAGTTTATAGCAAAGATAATGCACCTATACTAATAATACTCCAGTAATAATTATTAAGGCCACAGCCGTGTTTAAAAGTTATTTTTGCTGCCTATTTAATCTATACAGGAATAGAGGGAAAAATCATCTTTTTGAGCCAGAAGCCCGTCGATGGTTTTAATCCCGATCCCGACGTACTCGTGGGGATCAAAGAGCTGGCGTGAGAGGGAAATTCATGCAGAATTTTAATACGTGCAGTGGATTGTCGACTTGGTTTTTGAATAAGTTGATACTTGGGGCAGTAACAGTGATTTCGGGGAGGCTGTTCCATGTCTTAACTATCCAAAAACTAAAGTAGTTTTTTTTTCTGATATCTAGGTGGCAATTCTGTTTTGTGAGTTTGTAGCAATCACCTCTTGTTCTAGTGTCTTTGTTAAATGTAAGAAGGTCTTCAACATTAATTTTATAAAACTATGGATCGTTTTTAACACCAAATCTACCTAAATGGTCTATGTACGCACTTTACGTGGTTTACCCAACATACCAATACCAACCAGAATATCTTCTGACTTCATAGAGGAGCAGCGCATCCCTCCAAGATAATGGGAGATCTTTCACTGTTCAAAACACGTTTCTCGTTAAAGCCTGAGTGCGAAGAGGAGGCGCTTTTCCTATGGACTAAAAGCCAGGGCTTGAACCCTAGACTTCTCATTAGCCCGAGAGTCACGTTGTGTCTAGCACTGGACCACGACGCCACATGTCATGTCCTATCTATTTAGATGGATCGATGGTAGACAAAATTGGCACCTTCAGTTTCCTGACAAAATCCAATGCAAGATAACAGCCGGCACTACACAATGTGCGATGCGACAATCTCGTTTTAAACGATAGGCATATCAGGTGATTATCAATTTCTGAAAGTTTCATTCAAAGCATTACGTACTTAAAACAGATGAATGTTTTTGCCTGTTCCCAATTATTGGGAATGGGAACAGAGCATAAAATTATCGTTCTTGCCCACAAGCAATCGACTTCAAAGAAGGAGTTTACCAACGGGAACAATAATTTGCTGCACTCTAATCTCATTGTCAATACTTAACTAATGTCATTGAATTTTTCTGCCTCAGTTTCTACCGACACGTAGAGAGATAATCTGGGTAAAACATAGGGTGATGCTCCNNNCCCCCCCCCCCCCCAGTTTTTTTTTCAAAAGGCGCAAATAGCAGTCTGTAGATACCTAATGTATAAGTGTTAAACGTCATTCTGTGTAATCTTTCTGTTTGTTTCTTAGAGATTAACGCCTCAAAATCAGTAAGCAAATCTGTGAACGTTAAAAGTTATTTTTACCAGTTCAAAACGTCCAGGGGGTTTAATTTTTTCAATATAATTGAGATCCAGGAGGGCTTTTTTATATTTAAAACAATGGATCAGCGTCAACGTCTACATCTGGATCCGAAGGCCAAAGCTTGACGTGGGTAAGGTTCTACTAAAAATTTGGTTTTAATTTTTCGTCGTGCGTACAGCAAGCCAGGTTGAGAACTTTTTCGATGCACCAGTCCCCTTATAAGAAATTCCCGTTAGGGCATAAAAGTGGGCGTTCGTTTACAAAAGTTGTTATGTCTTTGACGCAACGGAACATAAAATTGTTCGCCTTTATCTATAGGATTCTAGATCCCACAAAATAGTACAAGGGAAAGTGAACAAAATGATAAGCAAATGCGGTCATCTTTTACGCACCACAATAAAATACGAATAATACACATTATTTAACAATAATTTCACCCACTTCCCAACTCTGCCGAAGAATTTAGATTAAATCTAGTAAATCTAGAAATAGAGCTTTAGATAAAGACAGAAAATACATTGTTAGAGGACAAAAAAAAAACAGGCAAATTTTGATAAAGCTCATTCTATTACTTGAGCAGGTTGTATACCCCCTCCTCCCACCCTACTAGTATACCAATACAATGAAATCTAGTTTACCTTATTAAATTTGCGATATTTTTTTCATAATAACACACTACAACTTTTTTTCATAAGTGAACTGACAGGGTTTTATGACACAGTTCAAACAGAAAAGTATAATTTTGATGTTGTGTTGTACTGACCAGATCATCCCATGATAAAACATGACCCCTAAACTTAAACCCAGTACGTTTTCTGCATTCCTGTTTTACCTACAGTGTCACTTGGTAAAAAAAACCATAACCATTTTGAACTCAGCTAATACGAAAAAGAGTGGACGCTGCTTTGTCAGAAATACTGATTTTTAGAAAATAGAAAAGTTGATCCATGTGAATCGTTTTCCTGCATTGTTTATTATAAAAATTTTAATTTATCGTGTGGTTGTTTCATTTATAATAACTTGAGAACCTAAATAGAAGAAAAGCTTGCTGCTTAGGGGTGTAAGGCGACTAGTGTCAATAAAGATCATTCTCATCTAAATGATTAGACAATAAATATTTACTTGAAAACAAACGGACTGAATTATGTCTTAGAAATTTGGAGATCTTTGCATGAAATATAAGAGAGAAGTTTTGGCTTTGTTGTTTTTTTATTTTAGAAAGCCAAACATTTTTTTAATTAGAAAGGCTCATATCAAGTCTCTCTAAAGAATTAATCGAAATTTGTTCGTGGAAATCAGCACGTATAGGTGTGGCTGTAAATCATCTTATAAAGATTGTAGCCAAATAAGAATGAAATAATAAAAAAAATTTTTGTTTTAATTCTTACAAACTGCCTACATAATTTTGAATTATATCAACAGCGTAACAGCTGCGTCAGAAATCTAAACTTACTTACATCTAAAGTTTGTTTTTGGAGTTATCGTTGTTTGTGTGTGTGTGTGTATCCCCAAATATAAACAGAAAGATAATTTTAGTCCCTAGGGAAATATACAAACAGATTATTTTAGAAAACAACTTTTATGCACTTGCAATTTCTGTTTTTGCTCTAACAATATCGACCTTAGTCGTCTCGCACATTGAATGGGTTCCGCCCACAACATGTAGCGTTCGAAAGATTCGGAAAATGTTTACTAAAAAAAAAAGAAAATGTAATTACCTCACTGATTGGTCGGTTTGTTTGTTTGTTTGTTTGTTTTTTGTGGAGAAGTATTGATAGTTCCGAAGGCCGTGTCCATTCTGAATGCAATGTTTTCATCAGTTTGCTAAATGTTTGTTTTAGGTGCATACATCCATCGTCTCGCAAACAATTCGAACAAGGGGAGAGTCGCTATTCCGCTGAGTTTAGACGTCACAGAGGTGGCTATTTTAAGCTTTAATTTCGTTTTTCTCTAACTTTTCAACGATGAAAAACTATGTCGAAGTGCAATAGTTTTTTTCTCCTAAAGATATTTTATTTTTTAATTTTAAAAATTTGCTTAAAAAGAAAGAAAATATTGAAAAAATAAAAACATTAGCTCCATCGGTGTCTAAAGTTTGATCTGGAAACGTGGCGAAGACTCGGTGCTCGTTGAAGTATGGCCTGGATAATACGGTTCGAGGATGGGAAGGGAGATCTTCAATGCACAGAAGTTTCTGTAAGAAACGTCAATGTTTGTCGTGGCTAGAATTAATTTCTAGTATTTTGGTTACTTTATTATAGATCGATAGCCGCCAGAAGCAAAAACTAAATATGAGAGTTTTTTATGTTTATCTTGGTCAATTACTAGGTCTTGTCAAAATTAAATGTAGTAAAAAAGCAGGCTTACCAACTAGCAAGAAAAGAAAACAATACAATCTAAATTGATACATCAAAGCGTTTTGGCTTTACCTTCATCACAATATAAATATGTATTCCCTTTTATTAAGATCTTACAGGTTTAGAAATACTCTTTTTGGATTCCTATTTCCTTTTTTCCTGTACTCCAAGTATTGTGGCTTCTACTTTAGTATTTAGATCTAAGTCTAGTCTAGTGGCTATGAGTGTGCCCTCTTGACGGGCAAGCAAAATGAGAACTCCATTGAGAAACACAATCGTTTCGCGACCTGTGTAAATGGTTCGGATGTCGCAAGTTTCACCTTAGGAGGCGTTGGTGATATTTTTGAACTGGCAATTATGTCTCCTTTCTGCAAATACCAATATATTTCTGCTCTGAATTTTCACACCACCACACTCCAGCCCGAAGAATATCAGGGCTAGGGAAATAACACCTGACCCAGGGATTTGAACTCATGATCTCCTATTTCGGAAATCGAATGTCTTCAACTCGACCAAAAGCCGGCAAAAGAGTGGTCACGTAAAAAGCAATGTTTTAGTCCGTTCTTTTATTTCATTAAAGCTTTTTATTCGCAATTTCTTCATTAGGTCTGAATTATCCTTCAAAAACACCATCTAAACGATGAATAACATGTATTAACGTGATACTTGTATAGTTTGGTTTAATTGCTTCGAAAACTGTTTTCCTCCGAGTCATTTCACATGAAAAAAAGAATAAAAAAGAAAAACCAAAGCAGAAAAAAGCACTTTCTTATTTGGCAACAACAGTGAGAAGCCAGGAAAGTAAAGACCATGACTAAACGAATTTGAGCAACGTAAGGAAACCAATCAAGGGCTGACTAGCTGGTAAAAATAGACCATAGGAGGTATTTAAATATAACACTAACGAGATCTCTTTTGTTGTGTTTCACTCAGTCTAACATTTTTTTGGGCTTTGTGATATCCAACGTAATGTACTCTATTTCTTTTATAACAGTAGAAGGTTTGTGTATCTTCTATATTTGAATGTCTCGTTAATTTTCCTTCTTTGACAATGCTGTTTGTGTGTTTTATTATTGTATCAATGTATCTCAATCTTTCTATCTGTTTATCTATCTATCTGTCTTTTTTCTTTCTATCTATCTATATTGCTTTCTACCTATTTTTCTTTCTCTTCATTCATCTATCTATCTCTATGTATGTCTATGTAACTATCTATTTGGGTCTCTTTATGTTTTTATATTTTTCGATCTTAAACATGTATGCCTACCTAAGTCTCCATAAATTGTTCTATATCAAAGTTCATGGTGAAGGTCTCAGCTCAGGCTCTTTAAGTGACTGCAAACCTTAAGCGGGAAAATCCAAACCGAATTGATCGTAAATATTAAATTTGGAATCACGCCAATACTTGGTCATAAACAGCAAAGACAAAGAAAAACGATAATATTTTCAGGTTTGTCCCATATAATTCTAAAAGCTAAACTTTATGAAATTGGAGTAAACAATTAAAGGCAGCCATTGCGCAATCTGTAGGCCCAACGATTTAAAACACTATTGATTCTAATCTCGACTGAGACAGTGCAGTCTGGGAGAAAGAGAAAGAGGCTGTCAAAGCAAGAGATAGGCGAACATCATCCCAGGGTAAACTGGCCTTAACTCTAGCAATCGCGATCAGGATTTGTTTTGTATGATGTGTTTTCGGATTCAATGGTTGACTTTGGGTTCGAGTTGAATCTTCCCGTTCAACTCAACGAACGGAGAAGATCTGAGAACAATTATAAACTACCTCATCTCTCGCACCTCCGTAGTTTACAAGTGTACGGGATACTCGAAGAGAATAATTGAAATGAAGTAAAAGAGGATGGTATTTTTATCTTAGGGTTACTCTTTGATATCTTTCAAACGATGCTATGTCTTCCCGCCTCCAATCTCTCGCCTACGTTTTTTTTTATTTTTGTAAACAATTCAAAACGTGTGAGATTTTTTGACATTTGATGCAGGATGATAACACTATTTCAGGATAAAGTCTTTGATGTCGGATCTAGTCCTGGAAAGACACGGTTTAACCTTTTTTTACCAATCTAGCTAAGAGTTTTAAAAGGGCATAAACATCACACGCCGCACCGTGCTTGGGAGCGCCGCAGCTCTATGTAAAACTTGTACACAACATCATTAAACCTCCGCCAACCACTTCAAAGCAAAATCACTGAAGTTGCAAACATTCACGCACATCGCTATAGGAGTACAATATACGTAGGGAAAAATGGCCAATAGGAATGCGTCGGAAGAGGGAGGGGGCGCAAATACTAGTCCCTGTCTTGAACCTTTTACAAAACACAACGGCTTATTCTGCTTCTCCTGTCCGAGTCCAAGTTGGGTGAGCATTCCGAAACTTCCGATTCACAACTATCCGTGCAATCATAAAGATCTGTAAAGCTCGAGTTTGATGTTTCGCACCACAATCAGCACCTTGCTGCGCACTTCAATCGGCGCTATTCCTTCATTGTTAAGGCCCGCTCTCGTTTTTAACGACAAGTTTTCTTTAGCCAGCCATGAAACTAGGTCACAAAACACTCCATCGCGATCGTAATATTTAAGCTAAGGAGTGTGGGCGTGCATGGATACACATACACAATCATGGGGGGACAACTATCTTAAGCACATATCGCCGCTGTGTCTGTTGGGGTCTCTCTACGTTTAATGACCTGTGAAGCAATAGATGATCGTTCTTTTCAGATTGAACTCACGAGTAGGAGGAGGAGGAGGAGACCGTTTAGACAGAGAGATGCTCAGATAGGAGATACCGGAGGCGTTTGCCTTTTGATGTCACACAGCCACGCGGATCGAAAATCAGTCGGCCTGGTGGTTTAAAGTGCACCATGTTGAGTTTTGACACAGCAGGAACCTCAATAGTGTGGTAAGGACCATATGGCGAATTCCCAAAGAGTTTGACGTATCTCAAAGTATCCTATTCTCTTTGGTGTAGTATACATGAGTATATGTTATGTATTTTCCCAAAGATGATGGCGGATGACCATGTATGCTATCCCCTTTGATGAAAGAATAGTGGAGGCAGCCAGTGCACAATCAAGTTGATTGAAAGCATTTTATGGTACTGTGAAACTAGCAGTGGAGAGAAAGACTAAAAGTAGAAATGCCCGAAATGTCTGCCTTTAACATGGCTTGAACTTGAGTAGCTTCGACTCCCACCGCCTATCCAATAAAAGAACTATAGCTCATACCATGTAGCCACTGTGCTAAGAATAATTATATAGATATAAATCGTTTCATTGCGCAATGGCTGTTTCCACAAATTATTCTGATCTCTAGATCTATGATTCATATGAGTCATGCCTTAAATGTCATTGTTTGTTCTCTGTGTTTGTTGTGTATGTTTAACTATTGGTGTGCTTCCGGATTCAATGGTTGTCTTGGATGCCATTTGGAGCTTCCATTTAAAATTAGCAAATCACTTAGAGAGACCAAGCAAGGACCTTCGTCATGGTATAAGCTATGTTTCTCTAAGTGGCATGGCGGTGGGTGCCGAAGCATCTATAAGTCGAAGGTTCGAACCATACTAGAGACAGTCATATTTCGGGCATTTCCCCTTTGGTGAACTAGATATATTATGTATCCTAACGGGCCACGCAACAACGTTGTAATAACAAAAGTAAGTCAAATCTAGACTCCACATATATTTCAAGCTCCATATTCGAAAGAAATGTTGAAAACTTTCTCTGTTGTATGTATTCCCAAAAAATATGACTCAGGTCTAAATATACATATGTTTTTCCTGTAGTTGTCTTATCTTACTTATTTCAAATGAGTGTTTCCATGTCTGCAGTATTTCCATGCCTATGCATTCTCTGTCACGTTTTATGAACTGTAACCACAAAGGCATAAGACACAAACTTTTCCTTCGACTCATGTTTTGAGCAAGACACCTGAGCTCATTCCAGGCCTGGCACCATTTTTCTTTCATTATAAAGCTCTCCATCTAAACCTTTCATATCCAAATTTAAAGCAGTATAGGATAAAGGAAAAAACAACGAACTACAAATCCAATGCTAATACTGTTTTTGGTTTGCACATAGTAGAAATATCCTGCCCTTTCAGCCTTGATCTGTGGGCTTGCAAACTTCAAGTGGAGCTTAAAAAGGGTGCGTAACATTTCGTCCCAAATCACTTAACAAGATCAAGCGTTCCGATTTCTGTAAATGAAATTCTGATGGCAAATCTTATACAAATTTCAGTTTTCATCTAGAATCTAAAAGATTAATTATTATATGAACGCGTCTGTTAAATTATATAATGTAAATGCAAGTGCCTTGGTCACAAGAACATAGTTCATGCAGGAGCTAGCGCCAGTGAGACAATGTTCTATCAGCAATGAGTGAGAAAAAAACACTTTACGGCTCTCATCTATTTTCGCAGGTCTCTTGGTCAAAACTCATGCACTACAGCACCTAACATTTTCTTACTCTTAAGAAATTTGAAAGATCACCAACAGTCAAGTAAGTTGAAACTGAAGCCAATAGCAAACTTATTGGGCCACAGCGATGTAACCTTAGAAAAAGATGGGCTGAAACAATCGACAGATGTAACATAAAATGCAGCACAAACCAACTGAGCAATGCTTCAAGTACCTGAGCCTTAAGCTTTTTAAAAACTCTTTAGGTTTTACAACGCTATTATACCACAGAAATATGAATATCAAATCCATTTTCAACATAGACATTACATTTTTTTTATCTTCGATATAAATAAACCCATCCTGTTCAAACTCATTCTTCCACATCGCCATTCTGGACAGGGATAATGATTATCATGTAGGCCTTTTTCTGAAATGAAGATTGTGAAAACAGAATGGATATCGAATGCGAAAGGCGTCTTTAAAATACGTGTACCGCGGAGTATTGCACATATAGTAGTCGGAGATGAATGAATTTAAATTCGCAACATACTAAAGAAAACGTATTCGAGTTGAACTTCCGTCGAAACGATGATTCCAGTTTTCCCACAGGCTAGGCAGCCAATATGTCGTCATTTCGGCGAAATGTTTAGCCCCTGTCCAAAAATACGTGAGGGTTAAAAAGTGTAAAACAAACCTGAGTAACTTTGTTTAAGCTCTAAGCTATCTATATATTTTTTCTTAGATAAGAAACGAAGGTCATTTTTGAAGGATGTGTGTGCGGTGCATGGTACTTGATTTCTTGTCCATATACGAGCAGATTTTTTTTTTCAAATTGGTTTAAAATCTATTAGTGAATAGAGTCAACAAGTAAGATTATCAAAGTGTGAAGATCATAAAGTTTTAATGTGACAAAATTGTCGTTTGTTTGTTTGTTTCGATAATAATAGCTGACCCCACTAAAAACGTCACTACATTCTTGTTTTCGCCGGGACAAACCAAGTGCAGTATCTGCAGTGTAAACCATATGAGAGATACTGCACTTGGTTTGTCCACAGCAGTGCTACTCGGTTACGCTGCGCAGTGGTACAGGTGAAGTGTACTAAACTGCACTGATGACACGCATGGTGACTGCGTGCTTGGAATATTTGGTGCTAGGTATAGTCTGTAATGGAAGCTTAATAGAAGCATGACTTCCAACACCTAGTTTTACTGTTGACGTAGTTTGCGACCTGTTAATCAGTCAGTAATGATTGGGGTTTGGGGTAGAAAAATGATTTGAAAAGGTTTAGCATATACAGAGAATGTGATGATGTTCTTCGTCGCAGATGTAATGCCACGCCGCCTTTTTAAGCTGCAAAATTGCTAACCAGCTTCATTTTCTCGTTCAAAAAGAAACCCCTCAATAATACTGATGGTTTTCACGCGTAGGCTTAAAATGACGTGATCACTTAACTCTAAACCAACCAACGAGAAAAAATACCAGACTCCTTACACACCATAGCAACCCCTCTATCCGTGACTATCAAAGTGCTTTATCTACAGAATAAACAACATGGGATATACTGCACTTTGATTGTCACGGGCCTGTGAAAACAGAGATAAAAGAATACCAAATGGCATGATGGCATAGTTTTTATAAACGCTGATCTTAAAAAAGAACTAAAACCAAAATAGGCACTTGAAGGACAATCTTGACATGCAAGTTGCGGGGCTTTTCATAACTTTCTGTCTTTTTTTTATTCCTAATTGACAGCTTTAAAATGTCAATAGAAAACCTGTGATCATACAAAGTGAGCCATTACTCAGAGTCCAAAACTTAGCATCCCTCCGCGCACAGGGTAAGCCTAAGCGTAAGTTACGGAGTTAAAATTCACCAATTCTTATTTGTAGCATTAATAAAAAATTATTAGATTATTTAGATAGGTTTTATGCCGCTGGTTCTGTGGCGGGTAAATTTAATCAAGGAAAAACAATGAAGATGTCTATCTACAGAAAAAAACCAGCAATGAAGATTGCATGCTTCGAAAAGGATTTCTCTTGAGAGACCTAGATAGGAGAGGGGGGTGAAAGTACTTTAAAAAATTAATATTGAGCATATCTGTAGACTGCATTATATCTCTTGCAGATATAACAACAAAAATGTTAATAGAGGCGATAGGTTATCGGTCCTCCTAGGAGGACAAAGCCCACTGGGGTGGAAATCCAGAATGGCTCATGGGCTCACGGGGCTACCTATGGTTGTTATTACGCCATAGATTGTCTTCGTCTACGTATAAGGTCTCTTATAACAGTTAGGACAGACAAGCCATTTCTATTGGAATGTAGAACAGTGCTTTTTTAAAGCGCATGTGTTGGGTACAGACTGATGTATTTGTTGGACGATACCAGCATTATAATCCCCTTACTATACTCTCGAAAAGAAAATTAAACATTTTGGTATTTCAAATCAATGGTAAAATAAATTGCGTCTATTGTTTCCGGACTTCTGTAGTTTTCTCTTTGGCTCATAGCACTCCGAATAAGCAGTTTAAGGCACTAAACTGCCGGTAGAAACCTTTTGTTCTCAAGCCCGAAAAGTCAGCAACGATTAACATAAGTCAGTGAAATCCGTTCAGCGCATCAAGTGAACTCTGATGCTCTGTCTGTTCTTTGGGGAAAAGATAAACATAAGATGTTGAAAAATATTTGAAAAATTCAATTATTACGTTTTAATTGAAATGCACAAATTTGAGGCAGTAGTTAGCGAAAAAGGGGGCGGCATAGAGACAAAGAGAGACAGGCAGACAGAAAAGTTGGCGGGGGGAGAGACAGAAGAGAATGATCTAAAAAGGAGGAAATGTTCTAAGAAGTAAATTTTTGTGATGGGGGCGGGGAGGTTAGAGTGGAGTTGGGGATCACTAAAAGGGGGAAAACGGATTGGGTTGAATAAGAGAGACAGACTGATTGAGAATTTGAGGGGGGGCGCAGAAAGAGATCACGGAAGGTAGAAATAAAAGACTGTTTAAAAAGTTTGTAGGTGTTTATTTTTCTACTACATGATTGTACTCGATCACTTAACGCTGCGAGGCGCGGGCTGCAATGGCTAGTAAAGATATAAATTCACCGTCTGTGAACTCTATAATTACTTCAAAAGTTTAGTATAATATAATCTACCTGTCTTTAAAAATCTATCCAGGTACTTCATAGTTATCTTACTTGACCAACTATATGGATGCATATTAGGCTGTCTTTTATCCTTTTACACACATCTAAGCTTACTTTCTTATCTATATAAAAATAGGCGTTCGATTGAACTCCAATCACTATCTCCTCCATAACCACAGACCCGATTTAGATGCGGTTTTAACTGAAATCATGAAAAAAATACTCTGTGTTCTGATTTTGGTGTAGGCTCATGCACATGTTCCGCAACTATGAGAGCTTTCGGCCTAAAGTTATTTGGTTCGTAATCCTCACCGGTTACTCTTTTCATTTCTATCTTTAGAATCTTCATCTTCTTCATCTAGAAACCACAAAAATCTAGATCTAGCCATGATGGGTTTTTACTCTAGCTTTTACTTGAACGTCGAAATTCGTTCATGAAAAGACAGATAGAAAGAGAGTTTAAAGGGGTGGCACACAGAGGTCACAGAGGGTATAAATAAAGTTGGTAGTATCTACTACATGTACCCTATCAATTAGTGGTGCGAAGCACGGGCCGCCATAACTAGTAATAATATAATTAAATTCTTCCCGGGCCAATCCTTTTTAAGCATTTATTTTGCTCTTCCTGCCTCTTTCCTTTACACTGTGTTAGGGCGTTTTGTGCGGCTTAGATCGTAAATCAACATGTTTAATGACTTCAATATCGTTGTTATTATTGTGCTATTAACAATTACGTGGTCTTAAGATTTTATCCCTCAGTGAATTCTAAACAAGATAACCGATCCTAGATTTTATACAAAAAAAAGAATAGGCCAGTCCCACTCCAAGTTTTATAGAGTGGAAAATCAGGGGCATTAGCACGTTAAATTACGTCTATAGATTGATATTACAACACAGAAAGGATAATCTGACCTCGCTTAAGGAGTTCTTTAAAACCTTTTGCACTTAATGACCAGCTGCAGGCTTAGTAAGCTCGAAAGTTTTTTTTTCTTTTTTTTTTTTTAAAATTGAACTTGATACCGTACCCATCATTTGTGATCTATCTACTTTAGTATTAGTGTGTTATAATGATGAACTATGTAGTTCTCAGTTTATTTATTGAGTTTTATTATATATTACCAGAAAAGTATTGAAAGGATGTACCTTAAAACCAATTTGTTTCAAGTCGAAATAAATTCCCAGGTACAATCCTTTTAATAATTTTCTATCTATTTATCTATCTATATATATATATATATATATATTTACATACCTATCAATCGATCATCTATCTATCTATTAATCTATCTATCTATCTATCTATCAATCCGTCTATCTATCTACTTATCTACCTATCTATCAATCTGTCTATCTATCGACCAACCTATCTATTGTTTACTAATTGTCTCTCTCTCTCTCAATCTGCTATCTCAGATGGTATGCTTGATGGTTTACCAGCATGGTTCACTTTGTGAGCTGATCAGATTTCAATAACTCATGTTCATCTTCGTTGTTTCTACGGTGAGCCTATGCAAATAAGTGCCTGAATTGACACCGTTAGCAGAGGTATTTAACAAATCAAAGACAAAAATGAAAACACAGGATATACTATTCGCCAAAAGTGATTAATGTAACGCTAGACTATGAAGAGAGTGCATGTAAGAGATACTTTTGAAATGAAACTGCAGAGGATATTGAAATGTAATTATTTCCGGGGAAAAAATGCTCGTGGTTTTAATCAATATTTTTTTCTACATCTGAAAACTGGAGGAAATGAAAAATAAATAATATCAAGCTAATGTCCATAATACGAAAAGGTTGTTGCGCAGGGGGAAAGGGCAGTAGAACGAGTGAATATTTCCATAAAGCTGTAGAAAGACCTGAAAGGACATAATCATAGGAGAATCAAATAATAATTAATTAGTTCATGTAACTTAAATAGGCTGACAGAATTGTTCTTGCCAACGTTCTTAGCCAAATTACCTTAGGTCAGAAACGTATAAAATAGCTCCGCGTAGACCAAGGTCTGGCTGCAACATTTATATTGAAAGATTTTAAAGGTATGAAATTAGCACTGGAATGAGAAAGTAGGCTTTAAGTGGAAATGCCCGAAATTTCTGCCTTTAGCATGATTCTAACATTTGAACTTATAGTAGCTTCGGCACCCACCGTCTTGTCACTTTGAGAAACATAGCTAATACCGTGTCGCCACTACTACACCGCCTCCATTAATTATTCTGCAAAATTAATACTTTTTTAGAACAGAAAAACAAAGCTTAGATATAATTATTATGAACAAATCATTATTCATTACCGCATCGGTATATACTGCTTGAACTGTGATACAAATAATCAGTTTTTATTTTAAATATCGAAGTTCTCATAACTTGCCTTGTTCTGTTTTGCTTTGTTTTTTTTTTTACCTCTTTGACATTCTAGACTCCAGGAACTGTACCGATAATCACTTCCACAGGGACAGAGACAAAAGGCAGAAAGACATACAAAGACAGATTTCACCCAAGAGAGACCCATGAAGGGCATGATCTGGTTTTAATTTACCAGGATATCAGTTCCTAACTTAATTCGGGGAATTTAGAGTTTTGTTTTTAAAATAGGACGCTCGTGTGTCATTGTGTTCTCTTCAACACCCCCCCCCCACACACACACACACTCCTTTTTTCCCATGACGAGTGTCTTTGCACTTGGTTTTTCAACACGAACTTTACTCCACGGAAAATAATACTCTTCTCTACTGCTTTTTCTTTGCTTTCTCTCTCTCTCTCTCTCTCTCTCTCTCTCTCTCTC